>RXPK01001205.1:0-247174 GCA_004143645.1 Protaetia brevitarsis
CACCAATTTGCAGAAAACTTATGGAAGCGCTTCATTCATAAATTTTAGAAGGGGATTTACGACTTAAAATTTTGTTCGCGCCAAATTTTTAACCTCAGTTGTCACAGTTCGTGTATCTCTCTTTTATTCCTTCGATTCGCTCGTTTTAATACACTTGGAAATTGTTTGAATTGCATCAGGTGAGGAAACAATATGCATAATGTTAGAATTAACTCAATCAACACTGTAAACTGTACTAAAAGTAGTATACATTAAAAAAATGACAATCAAGTTTCTATTTGTATGAAAAAATAAAGGCGCGACACAATTAGGGTTTCATCATTATATCGAAATTATTTTATAAAGTACTTACAACAATTAAATCACTAACACACTATGAACATTGGGTGCAATACTTGTATAATGTAATCAGTAAACAAAATACAGGTTAACTTATCTTTAAGGCTGCGCTAGCGGTGGGAGAGTGGGATGTGTTGGGCTCTGTAGACGAGTAGGGAGCATATTGTCTCAAGTAATACTTAGCCGACACCAAAAGGTGATAGCAGCATAGTTTTCGCGCTGTTTATTAGTGTGTTGCCCATACCACCCCTTCAAGTTTTGTACAAGAAACATAAAAATAGTTAAATAAATAAGTATAAGACATGCTTTGGAACTCGAGAACTCGATTCATATTTACTAGAGAGAACTCTTTAAGGAAATTGATTCTAGACCCCATACGCGTCGTTCGTCTTTTTGCAAATATCGACCCTTATGCAACTTGATCTCAAAATTGTGTAGAATATACAACATTGTCATTATGATTAAAGACATTACCAACGCACTTTTTCATTAATTATTATGACTTCCCTATTCATAATAATTAATGAAAAATGCGTTGGTATGTGTATAGTAAATAACAAAATATTCTCTTAATATTACTTGTATAGATAACGAGATATGAGTAATAAAAAAATTAATGTAATTAGTTAGAAGTAAACAAGTATTGTTTTAATTATTCATCTGCTACAACCACGAGCTCACAATTCCAATTACTTACATGTATCATTTTTATCATAAATCATAACTTTCAGTGACATAAGTATATAAATCTTGAGTTTTTTACAAAGTGTTCAACAACAAAACATAGACAAATATTATAGGATGGCATGACAAATTTTACATTTTATATAAGCCTTGCAAACTTCCTATTGTTATTCCTATGTGGCGCCACAACAAATCCTACATAGGTAAATCTCAGCCATTTTACAGTGAGTCTCAAAATTAATGTCATGCCCTAGGGAGGCGATATCAAAACTTTCTTCCTTATGGGAGTGGCTTATACGTTGTTGCTTCGACCGATGTCGAGAATCTAAATATTTCCGTCCCTAAAATAACAAATCCTAAACGCGGTTAAATTTACGATCTTTTTTTAAAAGTTCTTATTTCAACCAAAGTTTCATCACAAAAAATACATTATCTAACGCAGTCATTACAATTCGACAAGGTTGAATAAACAATAAAGTAACTATATAATACTAGGTATATAAAAGACAAAGTACACAAAATATAAATAATCACACAATAGTTTGAACTATTGCAAAGAGAACTACGCAAGTGGACAGAACTACAAAGGAAATTATTGTTAGTATAAATAAAAAAACTACGATTTCTAACAAAAAGTTTTTTTAAAGATGGGTGTGTCACGTAAGAAGGTTTCGAAGTTCCGGTTCGCCATAGGTAGTATTTTTATTCAAATTTAAACATTAGAGAGAAACTTACAATAATTTTCTATTTCGGGTAAATGAGCGCGACATACTCAACAATTTCTTCAACTTTCCTATGCCAAAAAAAACTTCGAATTTTGAACAACTGGATGGTTTACATTAGGTATATTTTTAAATACATTATAGATATAGAAATCCGTAAAATCTGTTATTTATAAAATAGAGGATCACCTCATTTGCTACTGAAATAAGATTGAAATTAATCCTTTTATTTGAAGGAAATAAATCTTTACTTATAACAAGAAGATACAGTGAAAATAATTACGGTAGCTGTAAATATAACATAAATAGACATTCAGAAATAACACAATCAATATCGTCAACATCTCCTCCTGTATGTATCTCTAGTATATGCGATATGTTTTATACCTCCATAACACTTTAAGCATCTCGATATAGGTAACGAACATACCCAAGTAGCACCAAATATTTATGAAATATGTATCATATATTTTTATGTTGGTAAAATGTTAAACCCACGTTCTAGAAATATTTGGTGCTTCTTGGGTACTTTCGTCAGAAAATACGTTACTAATTAGGATTCACTCCGTAGGCATCGAAATCTTTTCTAACTTAACCGTTCGTATAAGATAGCAGCGACCGTGAGCACGTTTGAAACTATGATGTTATAAAAGTAAAAAAAAAAAAATTTGCTAGCTCAACGGATATAATTTAAATTGAACAAAAGAACAATTAACCTCAGAGTTACCCTCGCGAATTAAAACTTGAGTCTAACCACGAAAAGTAAATTGTGAATGAAAGAAATCTAACTTACTTAAATACCCCAAAAATTGAAAAGGTTTAATTAAAAATAAAAGAACAGAATTTTTAACCCAAAAACCCAAATTAACAAATAATTTATTTCACAACGGGTTAAATTACAGATTGTGCAGAAAAAAACCGTGAACTGAAGGTTCTGGCCTAAAATAAAAACTGCACTACGCTCTAAATTAAAATAGGACAATGCTGTTTCCTATGCAAAGCAAAAGTTTTGTTTGTTCAGGAAGATTATCTAAAATCTTTCAATTTCAACCCACGTGGTATGAAATTAAAATAAACTTGTGGACAAATGCAAGAAATTTACATTAAAGCAAAAACTAAAAGCAAGAACAATGCTTCTACTCACCCAGACGAGGTGATTGATAAATAAAAATGAAACAGTAAAATTGAATAACCGAAAATTAACTTTTTAAAATATAATGATGAGAGAAAAAACTAAAAATTAAATCTTCCTAAACCAAAATAATAATTGAACTTATATCTATAATGTGCACACTTCAATATATTAACAATTATTATAATATGAATTCCTTGATGGACTAAATAAAAGACAATACAGAATTAAATTACGATATCAAAAGAATTACAAAATGGCAACCAAAATTTAAAAACACGTCTACTCACGTCAATAGTCGAACAAAGAAGTCCTTAACAAAATTCAACAACTGTTTTTCTTACAAAAATCCCTCTCTCAAAATCTTAGTAGCAGTCGCATAAACAATACCCCAATATCCAATAGAATCTGTATTAACTCACACACACGCAAACAACAGCCAAATAAATGAATGGAATTAATTTAAAAAACTTAACACTTAATTAATTAAATCATATAATAAATTCTTTAACTAAATTTATACAAACTAAACAAAATTTGTGAAAAATATGCAACTCAAAATACACTCAGCGGTAATGCGGGTAGTCTAACCACAGCAGTACGCATGTAAGAAAGGTCTATCGGCGGTAATTAAGAGCACTCCCAGAAGGAAGAAAGTTTGATATCGCCTCCGTAGGGCATGACATGAATTTTGAGACCTACTGTACATCGTATACTATTTCCCTCTCACCAACATCATTTTAGTATTATTTGTTTTTTAAGATTCTAAAATTAATGTATTAATCTTTTCATATCGCTTTCAGGAACATGCACAGCTTGAATGTGGAAGATATAATCTACCTGCCCATATTTAAATGCAAAATCTGCGATGATAGGCTTCGAGTGCCCGTCTTTCGAATGAATATGTTGGGAAATGTTTGTGGAAAATGCAAGGGGAAGAAGCAGTTTAAGAATATTGATCGGAATTCCATATTGAAGATTTTTTAGAAAAACTATACGTGCCTTGCATTTATGAGAAAAACGGTTGCACCTTCGAAGGGCCGTACGATAAAACGTATGACCACGAAGAAAATGCGTGTCGTTTCCGGGAAAGAAAGTGTCCATTCGCCTACGATGAAGATCAACAGTGCGAATACGAATATCAGCATAGTGGAGATATTATCGATCATATTCAGGAAAATCACGAAGAGAGTGTTGTTGAAGGAAACGACAATCTCATTGAAGTGACCAATCCCACCGAATCTCACCTGAACAGAATATATTTATTGCGCATCGATGACACATATGTCCTATTACGAATAATGCTAAATACTTAAAGAAAAGCATGTATTACGCCTTTTATCATTTCGATAACCTCGACCATATCGTTATAGCTTCGAAGATTTTCGATGGCATTAGAACTGTACACGAGTCGACGATCTCCGATGGATTTCCCAATGAAAATGCTCGGATCATTCCATTCTCGACGTTAAAAAAGAATGATTTTCTAGAGCGGATCGAGATTGAAATTCGCGTCGGCGAGAATGAGGATGAAACTGCCGAGAACGTAGAAACGCCTGAAATTGATGATAAGTTGGGGGTTAAATGTAAGGTGTGTTCTCGGATTTTTGAGGTTATAGAAGTCTGTGGCCGTTGCAACGGAACGACTTGTCAAAAATGCGGAAGCGTACGATGCTGCGGTTGGTATACTGCGACAGTCGATCTGCGAAAGATAAAACCGAGCAACGAATTTCTTTGTGGAAATGCCGGCTGCAATAAAATCATCAAAAGCGATTTATATAATATGCATGACGAGTATCATTGCTTCAAGAAGAAATTCAAATGCCGTTATGAAACGTGCGAATTTGAAGGCTTTCTTCGAGAGCATATGCGCCACGTGTTGCAGATGCATACTTTAAATGAAAATGTAACGTTAACACGTGGTAAAACGGAAGTTGGTTTCTTCATTAACGGAGATGATATATTCTACAATACGTATTTCCTTACCGAAAAGAACGAACTTGAGATAAAAACTGTTAAATTAACGGAACCTTTTTCGACTCGTGTTTACGTTTGCATAATTACTATAAAATCAAAATCCACCTACCACTCTATTACCGTACAGGGCGAGTATACATACGAAGGATACACGAAGAAATTCCAACTTGGAGACACGCTTCAAACAGATGAATTGATAGCAGAAACACTGGTTAAGCGTCTTTGAGTATTCTTATATTGAATAAGTGTTATTTTCCGTTATAAGGATAAGATTAAATTAAAAATGTAATAAGATTAAGCTTGTATAAAGAAAACTTAGATTATTTATCTTCAGATGTGTATTACGGAATCAAAAGTTTGAAGTAATAATTTTATTTTAATTTGAATGTTTATTAATACTATCAACTGAGAAAACCGAAACAAAATCTGATATCAACATTAACATTCTTCTTGCTAATAGAATCATTATTATTTATTTATATTTCTATATATCAGGAGCGGCCTCTCTTAAGGCTGCGCACAAGGATAAAGTAGAGCGCAAAAGTCGGTAACATTTGTTAGGATAAGGTTTTGTCGTTTGCAGCACGAATTAATAAAAACTGAAAAGATGAAGTAATAGTACATTTTACGTTGTTTTACCTTGGTGTTTTTATAAAATTATTTGTTATCATGTAAATACCTAAAATGTTAAAAAGGGAAACGCAACCCAAGCTACAATCAAGCTAAATTCGTACTCTCATAGTCATTTTAACAAAATTTCGAAAACAACGTTTCATTTTCGAAACCTGTCCTAACCATTTCTAAAAATAACTGTAATTTTACAGATGAAACAACCCGTCAAGCAGGCGAAAACCTTGGCACCAACCCGAAAGATGGCGCCAAAAGTTATTTTTTTTGTTTCTGAATTAGGAATCTGGCGATGATTATTTTATTTAGAACATAATGAAAAAAATAATATAAAACCCACCAAAACTTAAGTAATCTAAATAATTTTATTAGAAGAATATCAAAATAAAACCGGGTTATTTTTAGTAATATTTTTTGAGAAGCAGGCAACACAAGACACGCAAGAGAGACCGAGCCACAGCATATCTAACAACCGCGTGCCGAGGCGAGAAAAGTAAATAGTAAATAACTGTAACCCGACACCGGACATGATGACCCATGATCGAGGGCGTGAAATAAAAACAATGCATGACATCATTTACAATCATCTTGGGGTCGTAAGAAATAGGATTTGGATGAGGATTTTACTGTGCGCCTATTTTTTACATTTCTGCTCACATAATTTTTATTTTTCTTCTATTTCTTTTCTCTCATAGTCTGTGAGACCC
The DNA here is from genome assembly GCA_004143645.1 of Protaetia brevitarsis. Lineage (NCBI taxonomy): Eukaryota > Metazoa > Arthropoda > Insecta > Coleoptera > Scarabaeidae > Protaetia > Protaetia brevitarsis. The sequence goes on from RXPK01001205.1 coordinate 6,189, forward strand.
CTTACAAAAATATTTACGTGTAATAATTATAAAGAGTGCGACAACCGCAGGGTTAAATACGATTCTTGTGTTAAGACTGCGTCTTTATGTTATCTCTTATACTTGCTTATACAAAAAACGTAGGTAAATCAGCTATGTGATTTTCTAAAACATACTAACACAATAATCTTAAATTAGAAATAAAAATCATTATATTGAGATGGTTATTTTTGCAATTATATTTCAATATATACCATATCTATTTGTTTCCCAACTCATGTATTATATGTTACTGTAACTGCTCGCTAAAATATTTGAAAACTGCTAATAGATGCATATATTAATATGAAAATTCGCAATAGTGTTTTTCGTTTCATTTGAAAATTCAATATGCCTCTCTAATATAAAAAATTAAAATAATAAACTCATTCATTACAAATACGAGGAATTTAATATTTTAATAGAAAATCTAAGAAGTTAGTATCTATTATAAAATATTACTACACGTATTCTTCATAAATTTCTTTTTATTTATTAATTTCATGATACTTACACTTCCTGTTTTCTTTTGTGTCGTTACGTTACTGTATCGTAAAATACTTCATTTTATTGTAATTTTGCATATTAACACTGGAAGCTGGAAGCGAACTGTTGTGTTAACACAAGTAATGTACAATTTTGTCACCATTTTACAGTGTAGAAAGCCACTCCGATAGAACAAGCACAATAACACCGTATAATCACCCGTCCGATGCTAATCAGCTCATTATTACAAGTAATTATGTTAGGATCGTGATCTTTGATAGTATAAAACAGTAAAACCAAAATGATAATATTTGGTAAGCGACACCTAATATTTTTTATTTTATTACACATATTTCATATCACGTTTTTAATTCAATATAGTAAGATTACGGTTTCTTTCCTATGACTAATATGAAAAAAATCCGTAAGTATGTTTATAGTAAATGACAAATAGTCAATTTAATATATTTTTTAGCGCCAAACAATTATAGAATTGATTACCGGGTCTACCATCAATTACCTTACAGAGTCCGCAGACTAGCAAATACGAATCGAGTCCAAAACAGGGGAGAATTTATCTTATTATTTATCTACATAATATGTTTATGCTTACAAGATGTTTACAAGTCAGATTCTCGCCTTTTGGGGTGGAATAGGCAACACACTAATCAGGAACGCTTCTGGTACCCATCTTTAGGTGCGATAATAAACTTGAAGCAATATTGTCCCACCAGCTTATAGACGCCAGCACATCTGGTGCTGCTTAAAAAAGTCATATTTGACAACCTCTCCCCACCACCGAGAGCGCAGCCTTAAAAAGCCATGGGGCTATGGCTCCACCATTGCAAACCACAGATTAATCATTAAGGAGCTCTTATTTTCTGTAAAAATGCCGATCAATATATGTACACTTTATTTATGAAAACTAAATTATTACAAATCATCCCAACCCCGTGCTCCACCTTAAAAAAGTACTACACCAGAGCTACCTATTCTAAATACTACATAGGTCCATAACGATTGAAATGTTCCTACTCTAACTAAATAATTTCCCTATGATTATTAATAACAAAAATATAATATAGTAGCCTCAATCATAATTGTTTTGTTTACCATGAATTTTGAATATATCGTTATGGTGTATTTAAAGATTACGTTTCAATATAGTATGTTTTGATTATTTGTTGTTAGTAGAATATGAAAAATTGAATTTTGTAATTAAATAGATCTTTAAATATATCGTATTTAGCTCTAAAATTAAGTTATATCGTTTTGTGAAATATTGTATTGTAATGTTTTATCATTAACTGCGTTTTTATGTTTATAAATTTTAATTATATCAAGTATATTTAATCAAAAATGGCTCTGGCACCAGTACAGTGACTATATACAAGGAGATAAACCAAGCGTATGGAAAAAGTGTTGCGCTTAAAAACAACAGTTTAGCGGTCAGATCCAGATGTCGCTAGTATCTCCACCGCCAAAAGTGGGGGTAGTCTGACTGTTTTAGCGAGATAAAGAAACCAGAATTTAAATATATAAATTGTATAATAGTACGATTCACCAATAGGTGGTACTGATTCATAACGTATTTTAATATAATGAAATTACTAATGATGGTAATGATATGGGATTTCAAGTACGGTAGGCGGCAACAATATTTTGAATATAAATAAAAAAATAAAAAATAATAGTATATCTCTCATATGTCGTATACGAATTAGGTAAGATAATTATTTATTAATTCTATTGTGACGTTAATAGTGTATAAGCTTGTAAGTCTATTTTAATTGTTTGTACAAACTTTCTTATTTATGTTTGCTAGAAATACAGCCAAACTGTGCCATACCATATAATAAATAATTTTATTTTATTGGTACTGACTTAGGAAACCAAAAAGACAATAAACAGAACATTCTTGGAACTCTTTGACGGCATATCGGCACATAGCTATCGGTTTTATGAAAGTGATTAATAATATTAAGATTTGATATCCGAGGTTTCTGCCAATGGAAGTTAAAAAAAAAAACTATTTATTTACTTAAATTAAATTTCACTTGAAATACGTTTACTTCCCCACTCTCACAATAATGAATATTTGTAATATATATCACAGAATGGATAACAATTCAAAAAGTTTCACTCCCTGGCTGTCTCCTTTATCTTTTAATGGCTTTATATTGTGATCTCGGACACCATCTTTGCACGATAGACTTCAGGGATGCCAATAACGACAATTTCTTTTCACCATTCTGCACTAGATTTTATTTGAAAAAATATTTTTGGACTATTTACTATAAAAAATGAGTAACATGTATGCGTTTAACAATTTTTCAATTTTTTTTTTATGACCAAGAAATAATTAAACCCTGAACACTAACGCTTTTACGTTACGTGATTACTAAACAGAAATACACGTCGCTATTTTGATGTACCTACCCCATAACCAAATTCAAATTCCCGCAATTATATTTACTAACTTCAACTTAAAGGTATTCAAAAAACTATTAATCTAATACAAAATCGTAGTAATTCATTGCTTAAATGTTAGTACTAAAAAGTTACTAAAAATAATTGCGGGGAATTGAATGTGGTTACTAGGACATAACATATATCCCATTTCCATGATTCCTAGGTACATAGAAAGGAAGAATGTGTTGTGTCCCACATACCCAACTTTAAATTGCCCGACAAATTATTCTTAGTAACTTCAACGTTAACAAAATTACCTACATTATTGTACTACATTAACAGTATTTAATTGCGTTTACATGAAGTCACGTAAAATAGTGGCGAAATTTAAATTTGGCTATTATGGTAATGTGTAGTTCGCGCTATATAGTTTTATATTTAAATTAGAGAAATTTACAATTTCTGTAGATTCTAATTAACTATCCGTGCATAATATAAATTTCTTTTATTAAGTGAAAAAATAAATAAATGAATGATCATTCATAATTTCAAACGTCAAAACAAATTATCGAATGATCGTCAATAATATGATGCTTTTTTCGTCTTCAAATTACGTCGATCACAAGTACATAGAGAGAGATAGCGGAGTGTCGAGTAGGATATTAGAGACCATATAAGACGTTATTTAAGAGTTCACGTTATATATCAAAGTTGTATGCCAACACACTGTCATAGCCAACTGTCAATAGCCAAATTTAAATTTCCCGCAATTATTCTTAGTAACTTCAACGTTGACTTACATAAAATTCCCCACCATTTTGTATTACATTAATAGTTATTTTAAAGCCTTTACGTTGAATTCATAAAAATTGTGGCGGAAAACTTTCAATTGGCTATTAAGGAGACTAAGTTAACTTAGAGCCGTTTTACACGTACGAGATTTTTTATGTAAATCAACACAAAAATTACCTCGAAAATATTGGTGAGAATTTTCCTAAGAATTTTTGTCGCGACACTTTCAGGTCGTTTTACGCAAAGATAAGGTTACTTCCATTTGCACTTGTAAGTTGTAACCAAAATCTAAACAATATTGATCCATATTTTGCTGTTTATTGGTTAACTGCGATTTAATTTAGAATTTTATGAACCATAATCAAATAATAATTTAATTAAAAATGCGCCCGCGCGTTTTTATAACAACAAATATCGTGAAAATTCCGGTTAAATTTATTCCTGTGTAAAACGATGTGAAAGTATCGCGACAAAATTCTTACGAAAATTCTCACCAAAATTTTCGAGTAATTTTTGTTATGATTTATGTAAAAATTCTCGTACGTGTAAAACGCTCTTACACATATGCTAACAAATTATTAAACGTCACAATTTAATGTATATTGATGTCCTTTGATGTTCTTTTATTTTACAAACTTAATGCTTTCCTGTGTTTAGTTATAACGTAGCCCTCCTTTTAATTAATCGCATTTGTGAAATCTCGCACATCTGTCATGAAAGAATGCCGATAGAAAATTACTCGTGAACTATTATCTCACCGTAAATAATATCGGAAAGACAGCCTTTGCTTTTTTCGATTTTAAATGTTGTACTCGTTGATATTCATATTACGTTTTATTTACAAAAAAAAAAAACAAACCAAGATGTCCTATAGATGTCTACAAGTGATTTGCTTGGTACAACTATTTTTGAGTAGATTGCGCTGTCATACTTAATACATCACAATAATTTCTGGTTTAGCTCCAATCTCAATTTCGACGATTTGGACATCCAAGTGACATCTATCGATGACTTTTAAAATTAATTTGCTTTTACATGGACTTGGTTTATCTTCTTGTATATAATCACTGCACCAGTATGATCATGCGTCAAAATTGTATCCATCAATCCCTCCAACACGGTATAAAATAGAATAGTGTAATACTGTGCCTCCAAGTCGAATGTTCACTCGCGTAAGTTGAACCGTAAGTAAATATTCGCAGAAGCATTCGAAAGAGTCTCCGCCTGGCGGAATAATTTTACACTAATGGAATAAGGAAAACAGTAGTGATGAGCGAAACGGTGATTCTTAAATCACGTCGTGAGTCGTGAATGTGATTTATAAATATTGGTGATTATAAACGGTGATTGCGATCATTGTATTGACTCATCGATATCATTTTTATTTGCTTTTTGAATTCTCCACTCACGGCTATGATCCGTGATTCTCCAATCACCGTGAAAGAATCACAGTTCGTGAAATATCGCTCATCACTACATTTTACTACGATTCGAAAAGCGGACGAGAGCGGGAAGCCAATCTGTCTCTAGTGTCTCTACTGTTATCTCTCTATACTGTGGATCTGCTTAGATCAGACAAACAAACAAACCTAATATATCCCGCCTTGCTGATATTTTATGTTGCGAATGAGCTGATAAATGTACAATACCAAGATACTTGAACATTTCCCCTTGTAAAGCGAATCAAAAAATGCCCGATAGGTTGCTGTAGCAATAAAATATATAACTAAAAAGCAATTCTGTTTTGGCTCAACATAATTTTCTTGTTTAACACAGCAAAAATTGTTATTTTTACATAGCAGATAACATTTATTCAATTTAACTTAAAATGTGTATTTAACCTAGCAACTTCTGCTTTTTAATTTAATGAATTCTTTTGGTTAATTTAACATGAAATAGTTGTTTATTGTACCTGAAAACTTATTGCCCTAACAATATTGAATGTTTAAAATAAAATTATCTCGATTGTTAAAACAATGCTAAAAATATTATCAAATATACACATTTTTGTTTGACTGTATTTAACCCAAACTTTCGATGTTTAAAGTAAATACGCGTTTTTGTTAGATTAACAGTACATGTCCTTCTTTACGTGCAGATAAAGGAGCTGAGAATGAAGTTGGGACTTCCTTTAATTATTTTCAGGTAACTTACATAGATACTAAAAATTACTTCAACATAAATACGTTATCTTTTAATAAAAATAAAATAATTTGGCTTATCGTTAGCAGATAACGATAATTGATTGTATACCTGTGACTGTGAACTTATACAAGGGAGTTGGTTTTCGTATGTATGCAAGATATAAAGCCTTGAAATACAGTTTAATTAACTATCTTGGCCGTTTACACTGTGTTGCTGATTTTTGTTGCTGTTGATTGTGGTAAGTGTCCCAAGTAGCACAAAAATATTGAATAAATATAAAAATTAAATGTTTTTTGTATCATAAACGACAGTTTTTTTAAATATATTTATTATTGAATGGGTCGAAATTTAGTAGATGCAAGAGAAAATGTCAGTGTAAGAATATTAGCTGTGAATTATAAACATGCACTGTGCATATAACCAATTTTTTTTTTGTAGAAATGTTTTAATAACTTGACATTTCGTTATTATGGATACTATAACCTATAATAATAACGGGCAACTGTAAGTAAACATTATAAAAGTTTATAAGTGAATTTATTTACCTGATCGCAAAATTTCCTATATATATTCAAAATTATAAAATTGCATAAAATAAGCAACTTTATTTATAGTGCCATTTTTGATATGAAATTTAGTGATATACCTAGTTGATAACACTTAATCTATTGAAAAATATCGATCTGTTAAATTTTCTATTGCTGTAATTTAATTATATAGTTAAATACAATATATTACCTATCATATGGAAACGTCGTTCTTCCATATTTTTACAAAATAATGTGGTGAATTTTATTAAGTCTGGCTTCTAAGAAAAATATGCATTGTCCGGATTAGAAAGCTTTTATTATAACAGCAATGCATACACGATATACTGGACATTTTTTATTGGGCTTTTGCCAGTTAATTTCCAGGTAAGAGTAAACAGGTTAATATTGAGAGACATAAGTAGTGAATAGTTTATATTTGCTATGCCTACAATATAGACAATGAAAAATATTACACACAGAAAGCTTTCATTAGAGATTACATGCAAATGTACTGGTCAACAATTTATTCCAGCAACGAAAGGTATCAAGTCGAAAGTTGTTTACGTATTGATATAATTAACAACTTTATGAAGTTATACGGCTTTGTCGCTCCATTTTGTCAAGTATTTTCTGCCGATTTCACACGTGCTTCTATTTAATGTGTTTATGTGTACCCTGAAACCCAACATCTTTGAAATTACAAACTTCAATGTGTAAAATAATCGCATTTTTGACATGGATGTTAAAAATTAATAGAACCGAACTGTGCTATGAATTTTTCCAAACACTTCAGTTGTGGTGACACCAATTCAAAATTATTAAAAAATATTTTCTCTAATATTATGACATAAAAGAAAGGTGTTTTTAATTTTCCAAATTTCTGCTTATTCGCATCTTCATGTGCCTTTAGATGGCAAAATAAAGTTGAATCGTCTAACTGATCTTGTTGCTGGGAAAACCCTTCACAAACATCACAATGTGACATTTAAACATTTCCATATTAAATATCCACAAACATATTCGCAACGAAATTTTGCGAAAAACTTAAAATAGTAATTATTTCTCGCACTATTCTTGCAGTTGAGAGTATGCCACGATTGTACACCAATCCAGGTAGTTGGTCCACATTCCGGCTGGTTTCATCATCAAGCCGCGACCAATGATTACTATGATGCAGTGCTTAATACACTGAGAAAAATGGGTTAAGTAACTGAATACTTGACAAAAAATTGTGTACCCTAGGTAAAGTTTTGCTTGGAACTATTATTCTCATTAGTACCTGCAACTAAGCCCAGTTTCCTGAATGCAAGTTGTTACTGTAAATAGTGCTTTTATTAACGCCTATTATACAGCGTGCCTGACGAATTTGTGCTAAGTAACGTATTACTTATGACTACAGCACACGGTTAGTAGAAGTAACAGAATGCTGATCGCTATAAACTCATGATTTTCTTAAATAGCTAACAACTTGCAACAACTATGATTGTTTGAGTTTTGCTGCCACCCCGTGATTGTTTTAGTGTTCTTGATTGGCTAACGCGGCGGAGTAATAAAATAGTCCCCGAGATTGCTACGCGCGCAAGCGCGGGCTGGCGTCAAGTAAAAGTTGCGGGCGGCGGAAGTGTGAAAAGGTCGTCCAAAAAAGAGTGGCCAAGGAGTACGGCCACTATAGGCCAATTGGAACGCAAATATATTAAAAATACCGGGTGGGTTAATTCAAGGTCTCATCCGTATAAAGAATCCCAGCGAAAGAAGAAGTACCGAGCCTATAAGCAATCAGATGTTTCAAGATTGCAGTTTTAAACCACGTGGTGGGATATTTGAATTCCTCATCACTGTGATGATATCTGCGCCCGCTGGTGAAGTTAAAGTGTGGATGCCGTCACTAGTGATCCGACAGTCCAAGTGCCATCTGCATCTAAGGATACCGCGACGAAGCAGCCGACGTACGCCGACAGAGGATCAACTCGCCGAGACAACGCCTAGTATAAAGAATCAACAGAAACCGCAAGTTTACCGCCTAGGTATATTATTTCTTTGTTTGTTATTAGTTGTAACTTCAAAGCCATATTTTTTTTTGTCCTTTGTTGTTGAAGGGAGCCCCATCTACCCTATCTTTTATTATTGCTTTGTTCATTTCTTTTCATTATTAAGGAATATATTTTATGAGTCATTACGTTTTAAATTGTTTAAAAAAACTGTTGTTAAAGCGAAACCAATATCTTTCATTCATATCAGGTAGTCACTGTGTCCTATACAAAATAAAACTATTACTAATAATACTGCTTTTTATTTAAATTTAGTTCATATAAAAGTTGAACAACAAATTTAAGGTAAGTATATTGTATATATATAGAAAACCATTACTTTTTATATATCAGGTATCTAGTGATTGTGCATTAATGATACTGTTTCCTTATCACAAGTAATCCAAATAGCTTGCATTAGTTGAGGTTAATAATGAAGGTGTGATAGCCATTATAGAATAGTTTACTCATAGCAATACATCTACTTGACATGAGCAAATTTTTACTTACCGCAACTGCATATATTCTTTGGTTCAGTGGCGGTTTCTGTATAGGAGCACATGAGCACGTGAACCCCCTAAACAAATCGTCGATTACAAACTAATAAAATCTAATACTCGATCTTAATATATTCGTGAAATATAACGCAGCCAAATGAATAAACGACGCGACGTCCCTTTTTATACATATGTATGTACATCGCGAGCAAGCGACCGACGACGGAGCACGTGCGCCGAGTAGGCGGGACTATGTTGATTTTATCCAATGCCTAGCCGCATAAAGGACGAGCAGAGGTGGGGAGGGATACAGCAGATTCCATATGAACGGTGCACAAATTGAGTGTGCTCCTGTGCTCGCTTTCGTTGCGTTCTCGGGTCATGTTAACAAATCGATGGACATCAACGTTCAGATATTGTGTTTTACGGATAAACTATATTATATATGTTTTGTTTATGAATGACTCACCGTTCACAGGTTGTAACTACCATAGAAACTAATACTGTTTGTTGGTGACAGTTTTATAATGAAACCAAGGGTGCGTAATTATTTTAATTTATTAAATAACACTGCTGTAGTTTTTTATTTAAAAAAAAAAAACAATTATCTGAATAAATTTCTTAATTTAATGTTATTTTCATTTGAAAGTTGTTCTGATATTTTAGGGTAACGGTGTATTTCTTTATACTTTAAGTTTTAACAGAATTTTCGTGACTATATATAACATTATCTTATTTATTTCACTATTGCTATATTTTTCCGTATTGGACGGACTTGTTTCCAGGTTTTTTGTTTGTTTTCTGGCTCTGCTTCGTACGTGCGAGCGAGAGAGCCAGTGTGATATAGATATCGGGGTATCTCACACGTGTTGTTTTCTTTTGCTTGGAATTTAAAAATTTTAATATATTAGTCTATTAGTTTGTTACTGATATTAAGCCAGTGCTCAATGTTTAATCACACTCGTGCAGTTTAGATGAGTAATTAATACAGGTCTGTATTAAATTTAATTTTATATTTTAGTTTTAGGTATAAGATTTTCCAAGAATTGTAGATGATAAAAGTTGATATAATTAACACAATAATCATGGTTGTAACAATTTAAATAATTAGTGTTAATTTATAAATATCTTAAATTTAACTTTGTAAAAAGGAAATTAGACAATATATTTGTTAAAAAAAAACTATCTATTTTATTTAAAACACTGATTTAAATTTTCGTTTGAGGTACTTCACCTATAGCAATACGTTTATTAAACCTGCGCACATAAAATCACAAACTTAAGCTCGTAAATCTTTAACTGTTCCCAAAAAACGTACATTTCCCTCAAATTTAGAAAAACAAAAATAAATTGGCAACAGCGCAGCCGCAGTTAAAAACTACGCCGCATCGTTAAATCCCTCTGCAAAAAGCCGACAAAGCAAAGCCGCCACTAATGCGCTTTGGTGCAGCCGACAAACAAAAAAGAATATATATAGTACGTAAAAAAAGTAATGAAATGAAATATACAGTACCTAAAAAAGATAATAAATGCACACAAAAACAAACAAAGTAGTATTGTAAGTAAAACTAAACATATATAAATAAGAACTATGGATGCGAACAGTTTTACTGTGCAATATTTGAAAGACAATTTTAATTCGTTTAGTTATGAACAAAAAAATTAAGTTAAAAGTATGGGCAGACCAAAACCAGAATTTAATTTGACGCAAACTACAAAGGGCAAATTTAGAGACTTTACAAGAAAATTTAAGAAGGACATGTACGAAAAAAATGATTGGATTTTAGTAAAAAATTTGCATGTTCTTGATTTTTGTGAACAACCTACGGTTTCGACCACGAGCCGCCACTGGCTTTGGTTTACTACTTTCAGTTTACTATCATAATAACTCATAAGTTACCGGTATAATCAGCCATAAGTAACTTTAGATTGCTTGTTGTTAGTATCAGTGTTTAAGATCTCTTTTTTACTAGTGCTAAGTAATCTGTGGTTTTGTCCCCTATCCAGCTGAACTTTTTACTTACGATAATTGTATTTTCATTTATGATTAGTAAATTTTTTCTCAGTGTACTATCTACTATGTCACTCACAGGTATGTCTTTATTATTTTTAGACATTTAATTAGTTAAAATTGGACTGACTGGGCAAAATAGTATACAAACCAATTTTCTAATATTTCTGTTGTATGTTTTTCAAATATTTGTTATATTAGTATATTTCAAACCAAGGGAGGAAAGTGCTCTATTGCAGATCGCTGGCAAATATTACAAACCGAGCCGAAGGCCAGGTTTATAATTGCCCAAGGCTTGCAATAGCACTTTCTTGCCTTGGTTTGAAATACACTATACCAATATAAGAAACCATAACAGAAATATTAGAAAATTATATATAAATAAATATTAAAAAATATATATATATAAAAGAAATATTAGAATATCATATTAAAGCCATATTAGAAAGTAATATGCATAAAATATTTAAAAAACTGTCGTTTATGATATAAAAAAATATTTAATTTTTATATTTATGTAATATTTTTGTGCTACTTAGGTAATTTAGTCACTTATAATAGATCCTAACAAATACTTAATTTTGTGCCACAATATGAGAAAAGAATCGCTTTGTTGTATTCTGAAGGTGTATATCATTTGAATGTGTTATAGGAAATTAATTGATTTTATCAATGTATTTTCTTATATATTTTTGTAAGAATTTCAATTTACAACAACTGGTAAATTGTTTTAGTTTATTTCTACGTATTCTGCCAATTTTATTATTTTAATATGCAAATTCATTTCAGAAACATGGATATTCTGGAGACAGAAGAAGTGATGGCGTTATCTACATTTAAATGCAAGGTTTGCTGTAGAGGGCTACGGTTGCCGATATTTCAAGTAGACGCTTTTGGTAATATTTGTGGCAATTGTTACGGCTCTAGTGTATATACGAACGCTAAGAGAAACGTTGAAATTGAAATGTTTCTCGGCAAACTGTATTTGCCTTGCGATTTTGCGAGCGATGGTTGCACTTACAAAGGACCTTATAACGAAACATGTAATCACGAGAGAATGCCGTTTGCGCAGCAGAAAATGTCCATTTAGCTATCAGAAAGATTGCCAGTTCGAATTTATTAATAGCGAAAATGTTATCGAACACATTCGAAACAATCACGAAGAGGATGTTTTGAGAGCGGAAGACAAGTGTATTGAGCTGCAAAATCCGCCTGATTTGTACCAAAATCTGATCTATTTACTGCACACCGATGATACCTTCATCTTACTGAGGACGATGCTGAAACCAGCAAAGAGTCGTGTTTATTACGTTTTCTATCATTTTGGAACGAAAGCGATTTCACTTTCGTTGTCGTTTAATGGACGCGAAGTAAACCTAACAACCAGACACGAAGCCGAAATTTGCCGTAAATTCGACAGCGATAACGCTTTTAAAATTGCGCTGGATGATCGTGAATTGTCAGTAAAAGTCGAATTTCCAATCGAAAGCGTAGAAACGCGTAGAAATGGTGAAGATGATGACGCTCTCTGCGCTTGGAGTGAGGCAAGTGTAATTAAGTGCAGTGACTGTTTAGCGATCGTAGAAGAAACAGCAAAATGTTGTTTGATGTGCAATAAAACGACTTGCGGCAAATGCAACCCTAAATGTGAGTGCGGTGTTGGATATTCGAGAATTAGTGTGAGCACAGCACAAGTACAGGTTAAGTTCCGATGTAAAAATGCCGGTTGTCAACAAATGATTATCGGGGCTGCATATGATGTGCACTGCAAGTATCAGTGCCCCTTCAACATTAGTCATAAGTGCTGGTATTGTGAACGGACGAGCAGTTACTTAAATATTGTCAAACATTGTCTTGAAGAACATCCAGCCATCCGTTCTTTTGTAAATAAAAAAAGATGGTTGATGAAGAAGAACAGCCATTATTTATTCTTTATTAATGGTGAAGATATAATCTGTCACAATCATGTGTTAAACGACCAGAAGGAACTGTACGTTACAGCTATCAAACTAACTGAACCTTATTGGACCAACTCCTATACTTGGATGATAAAAATAAAGTCGAAAGTTGGAAACAAAAATATTGCCATAGGGGGCGATTATACGGTGGGTGGATATATAAGAAAAGTAAACATTGGTCCATATATTGTTAACGACAGATACACGTTAGAAACTAACATCAGGCGTAATTAGGAATTAAAATTTACCGTGTACCATTTTTATATTAAATCATACATACTTATATAGATTATATCATACACATTGTATACAGTGGTTTTGTAAACTTATAAATAAATTGCTAAAACATTAATTTAAGCACATTTTCTATCATATGTTCATTATCACACGACTTTTATCACACCGTGAATCAGCCGTACCTAGTAACAAAACGTCAAACATTAAATTAAAACCTCGTTTCGGTTTTCGGTGCTGTCTAGATCAATTTTTTTTTTTTGTAAATTATGGATTTTAATTGTTTTTTTTTTTTAATTGCCTGTCAGACTGTAATAATAATAATAATAATAAACAATATTTCATCGACTAAAGTTTGAAATAAGTCAAAAGGAAAAGGTGGGAGGGGGAATACAAAATAGAAAAATACAAATAAACAATGAGATTACAAAAGAAAATCGAAATAAATATACAAAAGAACTAAAGTAAAAATTGAAATGACAGAAATTAAAATAAATATAGTTCAAAAACAGTAATCCAAGTACTCATTAATTGAATAAAAATACTTAGTTGACAACCAAGTTTTTAAGGTTTTCTTAAATTTATTTGTATTATATTCCTTCCAACTATCAGGAAGGTGGTTGTAAATTTTTATTCCAAGGATATCAATACAATCAGCTGTTCATTTTAAATTGTGCTTCATTAAGTGCAGTTTGGGATCTCTTATACTGTAAGAATGCTGTGGATTATTAGCAACTGAAATTTTATGTTTATGTTTATTAATGTAAATAGCGGCTTCTAAAATATATAATTCAAATAAAGTTAATATCTTCAATGAGATGAAATGATTTCTACAGGATGTTAATTGATTAATGCCTGCAATACATCTTATTGCTGCTTTCTGTTTAATGAAGACTTCATTGGCTGACGAGATGGAGCACCAAAGCAGAATTCCATATAGAAGTTGTGACTAGAATTCAGCGAAATATATAATCTTAAAGGAATTAGGACTTACTGATTGTTTAAGTTGCCTTAGTTTTAAAATTAAGGTATTTAATTTAGAAACTAAAGATTCGCAATGGTCCTTCCACTTTAGTGAGGAAGCTAAAGTAACGGCCAACAACTTAGCAGAATGTGATTGTGCAATAGTATTATTAGGGACCTGTAAACTGGAATAAGAATCGATTTTCTTCTGGATGGTATGAAACAAAATGTATTTTGTTTTGTTAAAATTTAAGGACAAACCATTCGCGCAGCACCAGTTATACATTCGATTCAACATATTGTTAGCGAGTTATAGAATAGTTATTGAGTAATATCAAAACATATTTTATTATACAGGGTGTTAGGTATTCGGCAAAAATTCAAGGTGTTATTCCTTGGCCTATTCTAAGAATATTTTATCCTATGGTGATATTTGAAAAACCTCTTTGTTTCGAAGATACAGGGCCAACAAGATTTGCGGCAGTAACAACATTTTATTGTCAAAAAGTAGGTGCATGTAAACTTGCTCAATCTACAATAAATGTTCGAAATGGCTTCCTCCAGCCTGGATACAAGCATTCAATCGTCTCGTCATTGACTGTCGAACTCTTTCAAACTGACCAGGGACTCTATGTACAATAGAATTCTATTTATTGCTTCATTTCTATATCATTTGTACTCTGTGTGGCAATAGTCGATTTCTATATGCCGCCATATTGTCGCCTAAAGGCGATACGTCCAGACAAGGTCCGTATACATAAGGCACAGAACAGCAATAAAGAGAAACCCAAGTCCTGTATAATTCGTTGGAAACACGTGACGTCATGATACGCCATAAAAAGCGGCCAGCGGAGCCGTGCTTGCGAAATATGGCGCCAGATTTTAAAAATTAGATATGTTTCGATTTTCCTTAATCTCATCAGTGTGATACGTCTGCTAATAAGAGGTAGCATTTACAGCTTACATTTAATTTAACAATGTCATGATTACATTTTTAATTCATTTTTTAATCATTTTTGAGATTGTAATTTTTCGCAACGTATCTGTTTAAATAATAATCACAATTTAAGATTAAAAATTATGTTATAGCATTGTTAAATTAACATGTAGGTGTAAATATTGACCAAAATGCTTGCAGAAATCACAGACATATCTAATTTAAATAAAAAATAACGTTGACTAGTAGTTAGGTTAGAAATAAAATCACTATAAACTTTTAAAAGAGAATAACACATATTGCTTGTATTAATATAAAAATATAATGAAAATTTAAATAGCAAATGAACATAAAAGCAGAAAAACATAATTTCTGAAAATTCGAAAACGAAAATATATTCTAACAAGCAATCGATAAAATCTGAAAAGAATGTCTACTGTATCTGTCTTAAATTTGCTTTTCCGAACACTATTTATTAAAAAACTTAATTAAGCATTAGAAAAAATAGAAATTTTATTGAAACGGTTTTTGGATTTTGATTTTTTTAAGGAAACTCCCTCGTATGTTTTCATAGATACATAGCCAAAGACACTTCTAAATGAAACCAAGCTGAGGAGAACGTTTGAGCAAATTTGAAACTGATTAACGAAGAACTCTTTACTTTGAGTATGTGACAGGAAAGATGCAAACAATAAGTCATTGTTTAAAGATGAAATTGTAACAATAATCAAGATAAATTGATAAAAAATACAAATTTGAAATTAAATCGTTACTAATCTTGTTTTAAACGAAGTAAATTACCTGATTAATTCTCATGGAGATAATTCATCATTAACATTATTGCAGGAAGAATACCATCACACTTAACCTGTTACTACTACGACTCTACTATATTGACCGTACAGCCGTGCCAGTCTGACAAACTGCTAATAGCAGTTACGGGTTAAGGTACATCTTTAAATAATGATTATTGTAATCTGAACTATCAAAGACTCTTGAGCATATTCAAAAAATTTCTACAAAATTATACGAATTGATTCTTTAACCCTACCAGTTCTTCGACACGCAGGAAACTTGTAATTTCTGTGGATGTGGGGCATATCTATAATTGTACAACGAAAATTTTGAATCAAATCTAGTAAATTCATTTAAAAATCAAAATTTATTACTTACGTTTTAAAGAGCACAGATGACGGGGTTTTAAACATTGTTAGCGGTAAAAGTGGCAAAATCGTCATTACAACGGAGAGAAAGTGGGAATTTATGACAAACTTATTAAAAACAACGGGAAATTTTCATAAAACTCCTACTTGTATCATATTTAGAATTACAAGTGCTTAAGGTTAGATGTTAGGCAAATTTTGCTTGTTGGTTTATGAAGAAATAATTGCCAACATTCATTCAATGAACTGAAGTTGAACTTCTTTTATATCAATAGTTGGTGCCCATGCTAAGGAGCGGTGGCCTCGTGGCTATGTTCGTTTGTTTCCAATAACACGTATTACCTTTAGATACCCATGGATTTCACACAGCTGATCGAAATCCACTGAATGCGCATGTGCTATTTGTATTGCACGCACTTTTATTGCATGCAATAAAAAAAAATGTCGAACTGTAAAGCGGCCTATATAGTTCGTTGAGTAACTGCTGATTCACAATGATGGTAATGTTAATGCAATGCTAATGTTGATGTTACTGTTAATGTTAACTACGTACATAATGATGTTTAGAAAATAGGCGGCAAATATTGAAACTTCACAGTAAAAAATCGTTGGGATGTTGGCTATACTGCAAAACTATTTAGTGTGTTCGGGAAACCAACAATGAGTTCTGCAGAATTAACCCAAAGTTTATGAATATTATACCTCAATAAGTATAGTACTCTGGTGTAGTTCAGTGTCAATCATTGCTTAGTAGATTAAAGATATCGGCAAGCAATCGAAAAGTAAACCTACTCAATTACGTAGTTACCCGAAAGATTATCAGCTGTATTTGAGAGTTTTAAAGGTTACTTTCAAATTTTTAATAGCATTTGCAAAGTAATGCGCATGTGCACAATCCTTAAAATGATTGATGTTAACTGATATGTTAAGATTTTAAAGATTAACATTACATTACCTTAACATCACGCCAACATCAACATTATTCTGTACAAGTTCTGTCTGAACACAGTTATATAACCAACGTTTTAAACTTAACATTACCACTGCGTTAACATTAAGATGCTAACATTAACATTATTGTGAATCAGGCATAATATAACCAGCCATAACCAGCGATCGCCGAAGGTCACACACGATACCCATCGCGCGTATGGGAAGAGTCGTTGGTTTCGACTATCGTGACCTAAGTTACTGTGCTGCGTCAGATACATTTCGTTAATTTTTCTGTATTGTTTTAGACGTTCCTGTGTTTAATGTGGTATGTAATGTTACACAATATACTGAAAGTAATATACCGAAAGTCTGCTCTATGCATCTATGTTCGTATTTAGATATGTATTGTAGATATTTACGTGTTTATGCTTAAGTCTAAAACGGTAACAAGTTCCTAAATGTAGGTTTGACTGGGCGTAAAATACCTATTTATAAAACGCACGCTCAACATATGTATATGGCTGCAAATATATGATCGCATACATATGATTACACGATGTTACGATGTTAAGTGAAAGGATTGATAATATGTATGAATAATCAGTGCAATTGTATTGACTAGTTAGCCCATTTGTTTATTTTAAACTTTATTTGTTTTGGCGTTAGTGATCAACACAGAATAGCAATAAAGAGAAACGCAAGTCTTGTGTGTTTCGTTGGAAAGCACGTGACGTCACCGATACGCCATAGAAGCGCCCAGCCGAGCCTTGCTTACGAATTATGTCGTAGATTTTAAAAATTGATATGTTTTCGATTTTCCTTTGTTAACACACACATTGTAAAACGACAAACTACACTTTAAAATTAAAGAAAGAAGATAAATTGTATTTTAATAAACGGACGCAGTAAAACGAACGAAGCTTACTTGGATACTACATGTAGTTTATCAGTTAATAACGAGAAATATTATATTTCAAAACTTCAATACCCTGCATAGGACCAGTATCTTACAAAATTGCAAACTAGTTTTTATAATTTCAATTGACTAGTTTTAATAAATGCCTCTAGATGCCACCAGACTTTAATTTTCTGTCGTTTCATAAAATTTATTAAAATAGGTACCAATTGGAGTTACGTAGTTTTACAATTAAGATGACGATATTTCTATTTTAATGTATAATTTTTCAGGGATATGGATATTCTAAGGACAGACGACGTGATGGCGTTATCTATATTTAAATGCAAAGTTTGCTGTCGCAGACTTCAGTCACCAGTATTTCAAATAGACGTCTTTGGTAACGTTTGTGGAAGTTGCTACTCCTATAGCGCCTATACGAACGCTAAGAGAAACATTGACGTTGAAATACTTCTCTCGAAACTGTATGTCGCGTGTAATTTCGCTGAAAATGGTTGCACGTACGAAGGACCTTACAACAAGACAATCAATCATGAGGAGAGATGCCGTTTCCGCCGCAGAAAATGCCCGTTTGGTTATCAACATCAAGATTGCGAGTTCGAGTATCTTAAGAGTGAGGATATCGTCGAACACATTCGAAACAATCACAAGAAGAACGTTTTAAAATTAAAAAATAATCGCGTCGATCTACAAAATCCCACTGAATCGTGTCCGCATCTATTTTATTTATTGCAAGCAGATGATGCGTTTGTCCTACTGAGAACTATGCTAAAATCGGCGAAAGATCGTCTCTATTACACCTCTTACCATTTCGAAAATGAAGAAGTTTCACTAGCGTTGATGTTTGGTGGACGAGAAGTGATGTTAAAAACCGTGCACGAATCCGAAATTTGCCACAAATTCGATACTCGTAATGCCTTTAAGATCGCATCGGAAGAGAGTGAACCGTTTATTAAAATTAACCTTCCAATACACGATCTAAAAACATATAACGAGGCTGATGATTTAGCGTGGTTCGATGATAAGGCTTGTGCTAAATGTCACAGGTGTGCTAAGTTTTTAAATGAAGTAATGAGATATTGTCCACACTGCGTTAAAACTTTTTGCGAAAACTGCGGCTGTCTTGGCGGTCATGCCAAGATCTGGCAAATCAATTTGAAGGCAACACTGATATCTAGACTGAAATGTGAAAACGCAGGTTGTGAAGAGATGATCAGTGGTGGTGTATATGATGAGCACTGTCGGTATCAATGTCCCTTCAAGATTTATGAGTGCGAAAGCGCCGATTGTGACTGGAAAGGCTGTCTCCGAGAGAAGATAAAACATGACTCCGAAAAACACTCAGTACCTTTGAATAAAAATGTCTGCTTGTTAAAGGATACTAATAAATCTTACTTTATCAATGGCGATGATATATTTATCCACGAATATAATCTAGTCGACCAAAGAGAACTGCATATAAAAAACCATCAAGCTGACTGAGCCGTTTTGGACCCACTCCTACACTTGGTCGATAAAAATAAAAGGAAAACATGAATACAGAAATATAACCAAAGCTGGACATTATACAGTTAGCGAGCGTACGGCAATACTAAACGTTGAAGAATATATTGACAAAGGTGCATTAACCGTAGAGACCTACATCAGGCGTAATTAAAAAAATAAAACTTACCATGTATTATTCTTGTTTTGAATTTTTATTGTATAAGCCACCTAACTATATATACGCACTTATATTACAAATACATATTGTACTCTCATAGAAATATTGATATGAATAAATTGGTAAGACTTTTTTCTTATTGTTATTTGTATTGTCGTATTTTTACTATTTTTAAAGAGGTTAGTAATTTTTTTATTGTTTTTGTTTTGAAATTTTAGAATATAATACAGTAATAATGTATTGTAATTCCAGTACGTACTTGTGTTGTACATTTTGGCCTGCATGATTTTCGTTGAATAAACGAGCTGTAGATCTTGCACATCACCCGTTCTCATAATACAAAGTCAGTGATTCCACACGTTCTTGGATAGAATAGATATTAATTTATTATGAATTCACAATTAAACTACATGTTTAGTTTTATTATAAAAATTTTAAATTGCCCGCCATGCGGAGGAGTGTGAGATGGCTGAGTTCAGGGAGTTACGGCGCTACCAGCGCTGAGCTCCGCTAGATCGAGCGGCGTCCTGAACGCGGCCGCTAGATCCAGCGCTGGAGCTAGCGGCCGCCATCTTTTCTAGCGAAAAATATTTTCGCTGGGCAATATGGCCGACCACTAGATCATCCAGTGGAAAGTGGGGATGACCGGCAAACATTCAAATATGAATTTGTAAAGCGTGTGAAGTAGATGAAATCGTTAAGTAATTGTGGTAATACTGACTTTTTATTGCTTTTTTATTAAAGCGATGATGAATACAGTGAAATGGAAACAATATAAGTCCCAGAGAGGTTAATATAAATATTATAAATACAGAAACTATAATTTTTAGATCGATCAAAAATCATTTTATGATATGGACATTTTGTGAAATTATAAAATCAATAGTTTACTAATACATATAAAAATTCAGGATTAAGCCTTTTTTCCTGGGTATTTATTTGAATATTTATCGATGAGGTTATATTTATCTATAATTTATGCTTAAACAGCAACGAAATCGCCTGCATTAATAAATACAGATATTATAAGAGTGAACGAGGATATTAGTGATACCTTTAAAATATGTTACTCTATAAAACTTATTTTAAAGTTTTAATTACGGTGGTTGTTTTTATTTCCTATAGTTTTGTGATTAAATAATTGTTGTGTACAATATCTTATCCCTTTATATGTGTAACAAGATATCGTTGTCTAAGATTAAACACGAACGTTTAGTTTTGTGATATAAATTAAAAGGAACACTTGAGCAAGCAACATAACCTTTCAACATACTCCAATTCTGTAAACGCCGCTATCAAACACACTAAATAAGTAAGCAAAGAGCATGCGCCAGCAAAAGCTATTCTTATGACCCGTTCTGGGAGTTCTAGCGCCGGTCACAGCGCTAGCGGTTATCGCTTCCAGCGCCGTAAATCCCTGAACGCAGCCAAATGACCGTTAGATAAACTGAGTTTCTAACCTCTCGAGATAGTACTGTTCTGTGTAATCATTAACACTACAAGATTATAGAACATACCCCTAAACAATGTAAACAAACTAATACCGCATAAGATAAGTGTCTAAAGCTGAAAGCAGAAGCAAAAAAAGCGACAATAAAAATGATGCCTCATTAACTTGATTTATTTGAAATGATTTGAATACATACAGCGCTCTCTCGACGCCACCGATGACGTTTGTGTGCCAATATGGCGCATTTCAATTGATGGCAGTTTTGAGTTCAATATCAGCACTCGATTATCTCTATGGTCGCCGCCCGAAATCATCCTCCCTCTGATTATTAAACACTTTTAAAACGACGCTAACTTGACAGTTCTCAAAAAATATTTAACAGATTAAGTCTACTATCTATCATGTCACAGGTATATCTATTATTTTTAGATATTTAGATAAAATTGGACTGGATGGGAAAAAAATAGTATTCAAACCACGTGAGGAAAGCACTTCCCTTCCTTGGTTAGAAATACGCTAGTATTAGTTATGTTAGATAAACTTTATCATTTACCGATTATAAATATTTCCTTATATCAATTTAGGTGATTATATGCAAAATATTTATACTCTATATATCGGCCGCTTATGCCACCTAGGAGACACTGGACGACTTGCTAACTGTTGAAGCTGGAGAAACTAATTATTACAGGAGACTATAATCGTATTAATGCGTTTTTCTTTATCCAATGTACGGTTCACAGATGTCAGTAAATATATAGCAATTTGATGAATAACGCAGGCAGGGAACACAGGATTATGGGGATTACCCAAACTGCCATTCTACGTTTGTTACGTGTTCATAGTGTACTTATCTTTTGCTCCTTTAATATACTCCAGTTTTAATAAACTTGGAAATAGTCAGGTGTTTTGAGTTTTGAGTCGTACAAGGTAAGCTGTAACAATAAGATATTTGAATATAAATGTTAGATTTAACCCAATCAACACCTTGTAAACTATATACGGGTCATTCCATATCAACCGGAACACCTTAAAAATTTGATGGCTTGGATTCTTTTTATATTTTAAATTTGAAGTCTTTGCCTAAAATTAGAAGACCCGTATTTTTTTCTAAGCTCTACAGTTTCTATTTACAAAGATATTTGGGAACAAAGTTTGCAAAATCAATTAAATAATCGCAGAAGTCATACTGTTTGGTTACGGATAAATTAAAAGATTAAAACGAAATATATATAAATCACGGTGTATTCTGCAGTTCAAATTACACATTTTCCTTTAATAGTGCCTAAATTAGAGAGTAATTTATTATGACCCCCCTTTTCCCCTGTTAAATAAAATAATGTCTTTTTACTTTATGTTTACCGCGAATTAAATTTTGGAAAAAATATAACATCCTTCAAACTATGTTCTACAAGAATAGAAGGATTTGAAAATGGAGAACCTACGGGTGTTCTATAAAAAAATATATTTACACAGTACTATACGTTACATTACCATATATCATAATGTAACGCAGAGTAGTGTAGGTTCTCCATTTTCAAATACTGCTATTCTTGTAGAATATATAGTTAAAGGATGTTATTATATATTATTGTTAGTTAAATAAAATAATGTTTTTTTTTGTACTTTATGTTTACCGCAAAATGAAATTTTTGAAAAAATATCAAAAATTTCATTTCGCAGTAAACATAAAGTACAAAAAAAAACATTATTTTATTTAATAGGAGAAAAACGATGTCATAATAAATTACAATCTGATTTAGGCATTATTGAATGAAAATGTATAATTTGAACTTTGGAATAAACCATGATTTATTTGTATACGTATTTCGTTTTGCTCTTTTAATTTATGCATAAGCAAACAATATGAGTTATGCGATTATTTTATTGATTTTGCAAAATTGGTTCGCGAATATCTTTGTAAATAGATGCTGTGGAGCTTTAGGAAAAAATGCGGGTCATCTAATTTTGGGCAAAGACTTTAAGTTTAAAATATAAAAATAATCAAAAACATCATTTTTTTTAGGTGTTCCGGTTGACATGGAATGACGTATATACTAAACGTAGATATAAACTACTACAATTGAGTCTATTCCGCATCACATCGTAAATATTTTAACGATCATCGATATATTTTTTTTAAATTTTGGATTTGGACACTTTCTTCTGTATACCAACGATGTAATTTGTTTGTTTACACTAGTTTTTACTCAATTGTACTTGTACAGAAAGACCATTTTACATATTTTAACATTAATAAATATATACTTCGTGTACGACATGATGAATTTGAAATTAATAATTTCAATATTTAAACCGTATTTTAAGTTTCGCATACTTGTTGATTCTTCTCGTTGTACCAACAATTGCCAAAATGCACCATTTCCTTGAGATGACTCTCCAAGAATCCCTAAAATTATTTCCTTCGTTTGTATGATTGTAAATAAGTGACAAATCTAAAGGCCGTTTTACACCTAGCTATTTCTTGCGCAATTTAATTTTTTTCGTGCATAATCACAATGATGGTAACGTTAATGTAATGGTAATGTTGATGTTAATATTAATGTAAACTACGTACATAATGATGTTTAGAAAATATGCGGCAAATTTTGGAAATGTCACAGTGAAAAATCGTTTAAATGTTGGCAATATTGCAAAAATATTTAGTGTGTTCTGGAAAATATTAAAAAATAAAGTTGGTAGACGCTAAAGAATAAAATAACCTATCTATATATATGTGAATCACATAAATTGAAACCTGTTTTTAAGCGATCATCAACCAACAATGATTTCTGCGGAATTAACGCAAAGTTTATGAATATTATACCTCAATAAGTATAGCTCAGTGTCAATCATTGCTTAGTAGATTAAAGATAATGATATCGGAAAGCAATCGAAAAGTAAACCTACTCAATTACGTAGTTACCCGAAAGATTATCAGCTGTATTTGAGAGTTTTAAAGGTTATATGCTTTTCACGTTATTTTCAAATTTTTATTAGCATTTGCAAAGTAATGCACATGTGCACAATCTTTAAAATGATTGGTTGATGTTAGCTGTTGTGTTAAGATTTAAAGATTAACATTACAGTACGTTAACATTACGTCAACATCAACATCATTCTGTACGAGTTCTGTCTGAACACAGCTATATAACCAACGTTTTAAACTTAACATTACCATTGCGTTAAGGGGGCGTTTACAAACCTCTTTCGCGCCAACATAATGGCAGTATAACATGGGTTACTTTGTTCAAGTTATTTTCGCAACATAGGCGGTTTTTCTGGAAAACAAGGGCATTTACACACTCTCCATGAATATGCGGAGTGAAACGATACATTTTCCATTGCATACTTAAAATATATTGTTTAATAACAGAAAGTGAAACATGCATGAATAGGCGATGTAGAAAATTAACAAAAAATTTAAATGTGGAGCTGTAAATGTAGATAAAATTGCATGGCTTCCCTCGGGAATAGTTGTAGAAATAAAATAAACATAAGAGTAGCTAATTAAACAATCTAATTATGATAAACAACTTGAAAAACAAAATTGGGATACACAGAAGAGAAGTTTACAGATATCTGCTACAACAGATATTACTTTAGTTTGGCATTCGTGACATAGATGGCACACCAAAAAGTATGGTTTTAATGTCATTAATTAGAAATACTTCATGCTTTTATATGTTTCCGTAGTGCAATTCTCTGACGGAATGTATTCTATTGTAATAGCTTGTTCATTTCTTCTTATAAACTATGCAAAGGATATTAGATATTAGAGGAATTACAGTGTAATGTATTATTCAATTAAAATAGAAATTGGAGTTTTATTGCAAAAAAAAAATGCGGGGTTTTATTTTATTTTTTGTAATTTTGCAGTGGAAAAAAACAATATATGTTTATTTTAAAAATCCTACTATTTCGTCTTGAATCTCAAAGAGTAAAATGTGTATTTCACAGTGTAACAGTAAGGACATAATTGTTGGCACCTCTGATGTTTTGTGGACACGCTTTCGTGACCTACAAATACAAAGTGAACTTAGGGGCATCTTCTAGCGACAGGGAAATAAATAATCTTAAGTATTATATTATATGTATACCATAATAGATATTATTTTATTAATGTGATGTTTGCTTTGACGTTGAAATATTTAAAAGAATCATGACTAGTAGTGGAAGTTATAAGCAAATAGCTTTATAAGTTTTTACAGAGACATAGAAGTTAACTGCATAATGTATTATAAATAAAACAAGAAAAAAGTTTTATTCACTGCTTTAATAATTTAAATTGTTTAATTATACCATTTTACTACTTCTAAGAAAATTCTCCGTTCAAATCTTTTTAGGTTTCCAATATCCTAATTGATATGTAATACTTGTTGGTACAAAAAAATCATGGAAAACATTCATTGTTAAAATATATTGGCCTTGTCACATTTGTTTTTTAATAATCTATTAAAGCGTTTAAATTGCAAGTCTTCGGAATGTATTTTCAGAGTATTCAAGCAGTTTTCCATAAATTTGTCTATATAAATATCCTACTGTTTTACATTTCTCTGTCCACTGTAAGAGCACTATAATACAAAATGGAAAATGAATATATTTGATATAGAAAACATATGTAGAGAATTTACATTTTATTTATCAGAAAGAAAACAAAACTACATCTTGTTTTTTTAGAATTATTGAAGCATGTTTCCACAGCACAATGTATTGCAGTCTTTGATCACTTTTTATTCATTGTAAGAAGTTATTTTTGCACACTTTAGAGCAAATAAAAGCAAAACTGTATGCTACGATGAAACAATCTAATATCTTTCGCAATAACTATACACACCACATAGAAATACACACGAACTAGTTATCTAATAAACAGTATACAAAATTGAAAAGATAAAATAATCTGAATAAAACAAATTTCGTTTATTTATAAAACATAAACAATAACATTACGCCATCTTGAAAAGATTTTGTGCACAAAATATTCGATACCACGAAGTCTGTCAACTGTAACTAGTATAATAATAATAAAATCACTAGTATTCCGGTATTTCAATTCAAATGCATAAGAGAAAGTGTTATTGTGAATCAGGCAAATCAGCAGTAACACGGATTTAATCTGTGTTATACACGTAAAATTTTAAATTGGCCAATAAATTGCGCAATAAATAGCTAGGTGTAGAACGGTCTTAACATACCAGGTAAATTTAAGATACGAAATGAATTTCCTATTAAATGATTGTTAACCTTATATACATTCCTGGATAAAAAGGGAAGAACAAAAAAAAACATCTTCTGCAGATCATATTCCCAAAAATCTAGCCTTTACTCTTTCCAGCTATATTTGCGATACCTCTTACTGCTTTGCAGGAGAGCTGTGTCTGCAATAGCTCTCTTATATTATTCTTATGTTGATTGATATTAATACCTAGTAGACAAAGTACCGTCACATACCTACTTTCACGCAACACTTTGTCATCCGGTGTGATGAAAATTTGTTTGATGTTGAAGGAAATTTTCATCATAGAGGTTACTTGTTTAACAAATTAAAAAATATGTTCTAATATTGTATTTTTAAAACACCACAATAAGTAAGCTTACCTAAATATGGCACTACGCCGAAATAGTTGGGAAGAGAACTATACAATAAACATGGATATATCGAAATAAAAACATAAAACAGCACAAACTACAAATTTAATTTTATTTTTAATTTATTAAACGAAGATGACAGCCAGATTATTCAGAGATGATTCAGAGTACAAGTGCATATCATGCACACGTGAGATGTTTCACATGTTATGTCCAAATACTCCAAACATATCAAAGTAATTAAATTTAAATAAATTTTTAAACATAATTTTCATATTAATTGATATAAAATACATATTTTAAATTAATTTGAAATATGTATTTGTCGCCTTCGGCTCGGTTTGTAATATTTGCTCGCGGCCAGCAATAGGGCACCTTCCTCCTTTTCCTGTTTGAAATATAGGCTGCGTTCAACCACTTCTGACGGAAATAACGTAAATACATTATATTTTTTGATAACGTACACGTTATTAATAGTGGTGGGCACTATCGATAGTGACTATCGATAACTATCGATAGTTGATTATCGATAACTATCGATAGTTGACTATCGACAACTATCGATAGTTGACTATCGATAAATATCGATAATGCCCACCAGTATTATATTTATATACAGGGTATTCCACGTAACTGGTTCATTAAAAGTTTATGATGTTCTATCATTTACTTATATTTGAGATTTTGGCACCAGTATCTGTTCGATTGGAACTATAAATGTAAAATACCTTAACCAAAATATCACTTCCGGTTGACCGGAAATGGATGTCAACTTTCTTATTTTAAATAAAATGATATAATTTTTTATTAATTTTTGGATTCTACAACTATAAATACGTCAGTTTTCATTAGCTATTCCTATAGCTACATGTTGCCGTTTTTGAGTTATTTAAGTGTTTCTTTGTTTTTAGTCATAATCATTGCATCATTGAGAAACTAATATTTCGGTTAATACTGCAAGTAGAGACTCCAAATTTGCTATGTTATGAATGTAGATATAACTCTAAGAAACGGTAAGCACACTTTACATTCTAACATACAGGTTGTTCAAAACTGAAGAAGAAAGTGACATATTTTCAAATGCAGAAAACTCATTTTTTTTAAATAGAACACTTGTATTTTAATTCGGAATTAGGAAGTAAATATCATCCCCTATCGCTTTATATGAGCATTCCCTATACCTATCTTTAATCGATTTTGAGATATGAACGACTTTTTGTGAAACAGACTAAGTAGCCCTATCTTTGCGTGTTTGTAGCTGGCTCTGAATGGGATTAATGTCAAATTCATTGACTAACTAAAAGTGTTTATGTATATCATTGTAATTACACTTTCGTACAACGCAATATTAATAGAAATGACTATTCAAACAGACATTCTTGTATGGTTATTCAAAAATAATACATGAATTTGACGTGAATCCATTTCAGAGCCAGCTACAAACATTTAAAGATAGGGCTACTTAATCTGTTCAACAAAAAGTCGCTCATATCTCAAAATCTATTAAAGATAGGTATAGGGAATGCTCATATAAAGTGATAGGGGATGATATTTACTTCCTAATTCCGCATTAAAATACAGGTTCTGTTCTATTTAAAAAAAAATGAGTTTTTTGCATTTGAAAATATGTCACTTTGTTCCTCAGTTTTGAACACCCTGTATGTTAGAATGTAAAGTGTGCTTACCGTTTCTTAGAGTTATATCTACATTCATAACATAGCAAATTTGGAGTCTCTACTTGCAGTATTAACCGAGATATTAATTTCTCAATGATGCAATGATTATGACTAAAAAAAAAAGAAACACTTAAATAACTCAAAAACGGCAACATGTAGCTATAGGAATAGCTAATGGAAACTGGCGTGTTTATAGTTGTAGAATCCAAAAATGAATAAAAAATTATATCATTCTATTTAAAATAAGAAAGTTGACATCCATTTCCGGTCAACCGGAAGTGATATTTTGGTTAAGGTATTTTACATTTATAGTTCCAATCGAACAGACACTGGTGCCAAAATCTCAAATATAAGTAAATAATAGAACATCATAAACTTGTAATGAACCAGTTACGTGGAATACCCTGTATATATAGTTTATAATGCAGAGGGATGCTCAAATTCAATGTAAACACAACAAGTATAGTGCTATTTATTTTCCCTTTCTGAGTACCTTATAGGTTTATTTATGTATTGTCTTGTTAGTTAAAAACGTTTGTATTATCAATCATCAACTATTCATTGAGTGGAACTAATTCTTTCTTTTGTAATATCTATAGTAGCAGGTATTGATGAAACCATGAAATAATAGTGCTAGAGTTCTTATTAGTCTAAACTAAAAAAAAAAAAGCACACAAATAATAAATAATAAGAAACAAAACAAAATGTGTTTCTAAAGACATATCAGTTGAGTAGAGTGGTGGGCATTATTGATGACGACTATCGACAGTTGTAAGTATTAATAGTCAACTATCGATAGTTATCGATAGTCAACTATCGATAGTCAACTATCGATAGTTATCGATAGTTGGTCCGCCTATCGATAGTACTATCGATAGTTGAAAATATCGATAGTACTATCGATATTTGAAAATATCGATAGTGCCCACCACTAGTTATTAATAACGTAAATGGTACAACATAAGGGGGATTATCGATTGTATGGCTAATTTGTGTATTAAACACAATTTAATAAGAATAAATGCTGCTTTGTCTCGCACACTCCAAAGATTTATCCAATTCCTTCCGTCATCCAGTTGAGCAAGGTTATATTGCAAAAGTTACATTCGTATACGAATGGTGTGCTATTTGATCATTCAATCAGCTTTATCCCAGAGTTTACGTTTGCTTGTTTGCATCTAAAACACTAATATTTCTCATCTGTTGTCTCTCCAAGGTACTCGACTACTGAGAATAATATTGTAGTTTACTTTTGTTGTGAACAAGTTAAAGTATGCCTCTCAAGTATGGTTTCCCCACTAAATCTATCGTTAACTATCATTAAAAAAAAATTCTTAAGTACTTGTCGATCGATAACCCTTTTCTTCTTGCCTCTCTAGATTTCCGCATTCCTAGACCTGTTTTATCTTTTTCTCGGACCAACTTGTTACTACAAACCTCACCAATTTATAATATTAATTCAAATTTTTCTGTATTTTTTTTTGTATGCACGTACTTTTTAAATATTGTCTTGTGACTGATAATTTGTTGGACAATAAACCAATCGTAAAATCAATAGTATTTTTTTCGCATGTTCATATTTTAATGTCTAATTTTCAGGAATATGGATATTTTAAAGGCAGAAGATGTAATGGCATTATCTATATTGAGATGCAAGGTTTGCTGTCGTAGACTTCGGTCACCAGTATTCCGAATAGACGTTTTGGGTAACGTTTGTGGAAGTTGCTACTTCTATAGCGCATATACGAACGCTAAGAGAAACATTGACGTTGAAATACTCCTCTCGAAACTGTACGTCACGTGTAATTTCGCTGAAAATGGTTGCACGTACGAAGGACCTTACAACAAGACACTCAATCATGAGGAGAGATGCCGTTTTCGTCGGAGAAAATGCCCGTTTGGTTATCAACAGGATTGCGAGTTCGAGTATCTTAAGAGTGAGGATATCGTCGAACATATTCGAAACAATCACAAAACGAACATTTCAAAACTGAAAAACAATTACATTGAGTTGCAAAATCCCTCTGAATCGTGTCCGCATCTATTTTATTTGTTGCAAGCAGACGATGCGTTTGTCTTACTGAGGACTATGCTAAAATCGGCAAAAGATCGTCTCTATTACACCTCTTACCATTTCGAAAATGAAGAAGTTTCACTAGCGTTGATGTTTGGTGGACGACAAGTGATGTTAAAAACCGTGCACGAATCCGAAATTTGCCACAAATTCGATACTCGTAATGCCTTTAAGATCGCATCGGAAGAGAGTGAACCGTTTATTAAAATTAACCTTCCAATACGTGATCTAAAAACATATAACGAGGCTGATGATTTAGCGTGGCTTGATGATAATGTTTGTGCTAGATGTCATAAGTGTGTTAAGATTTTAAACGAAGTAATGAGATATTGTTCACACTGCGTTAAAACTTTTTGCGAAAAGTGCAGCTGTCCTGCCCGTCATACCGGTATCTGGACAATCAATTTGAAGGCAACACTGATATCTAGACTGAAATGTGAAAACGCAGGTTGTGAACAGATGGTCAGTGGTGGTGTATATCATGAGCACTGTCGATATCAATGTCTTTTCAAGATTTATATGTGCGAAAGCGCCGATTGTGACTGGAAAGGCTGTCTCCGAGAGCAGATAAAACATGACTCCGAAAAACACTCAGTTCCTTTGAATAAAAATGTCTGCTTGTTAAAGGATACTAATAAATCCTACTTTATCAATGGCGATGACATATTTATTCACGAATATAATCTAGTCGACCAAAAAGAACTGCATATAAAAACCATCAAACTGACTGAGCCGTTTTGGACCCACTCCTACACTTGGTCGATAAAAATAAAAGGAAAACATGAATACAGAAATATAACCAAAGCTGGACATTATACAGTTAACGAGCGTACGGCAATACTAAACGTTGAAGAATATATTGACAATGGCGCATTAACTGTAGAGACCTACATCAGGCGTAATTAAAAAATAAAATTTACCGTTTATTATTCTTGTTTTGAATTTTTATTGTATAAGCAACCTAACTATATATACGCACTTATATTACAAATACATATTGTACTCCCATAGTAATGTTGATATGAATAAATTGGTAAAACTTTGTCCTTTGTGCCCCCACAAATGCTGTCGTATTTTTACTATTTTTAAAGAGGTTAGTAATTTTTCTATTGTTTTTGTTTTGAAATTTTAGAATATAATACAGTAATAATGTATTGTAATTCCAGTACGTACTTGTGTTGTACATTTTGGCCTGCATGATTTTCGTTGAATAAACGAGCTGTAGATCTTGCACATCTCCCATTCTCATAATACAAAGTCAGTGATTCGACACGTTCTTGGATAGAATAGATATTAATTTATTATGAATTCACAATTAAACTACATGTTTAGTTTTATTATAAAATTGTCCCCCATTCGGAGGAGTGTGAGAATGACCGTTAGATAAACTGAGTTTCTAACCTCTCGAGATAGTTGGCAACCGATTGTAAATATGTGACATACGCATTTATTCTTGTTCCGAAAAACAATAAAGGTTTTTGTTACCACATAGTACTGTTCTGTGTAATCATTACCACTACAAGTAAACTACATTACAGAACATACCCGTAAACAATGTAAACATAAACTAATACTGCATAAAATAAGTGTCTAAAGCTGAAAGCAGAAGCGACATTAAAAATGATGCCTCATTAACTTGATTTATTTGAAATGATTTGAATAACAATGACGTCCATTATAGCACGGTATAAACAGTTACTACATTTAGTGAAGTTAATAGTTACATTACTGTAAGAAAATATAATAATGGTTGTTAAACTTTTTACTAAAATACTGTGAAAGCTTGACTTACACATATGTTTAGATGAGTGTTACAAATTGTAATATATGTGGACTTAGGATACAGGACTTATCTACAAATGTTTAGAAAAATATACTACAAGTTGCAATAATCTGGTATTTTATTACAAGTTGTAGTAAAATTTTATGATTTTATAGTAAAATTTGTCGCAATTTTTTTTCCATGCGATTTTGCCATTTACCGCTAACAATGTTTAAAACCCCGCCATCTGTGCTCTTCAAAACGTAAGTAATAAATTTTAATTTTTAAACGAATTTACTAGATTTCATTCAAAATTTTCGTTGTGTAATTATAGATATGCCCAACATCCACAGAAATTACAAGTTACCTGGATGTCGAAGAACTGGTAAGGTTAAAGAATCAATTCGTATAATTTTGTAGAAATTTTTTAAATATGCTCAAGGATCTTTGATAGTTTAGATTACAATAATCATTATTTAAAGATGTACCTTAACCCGTAACTGCTATTAGCAGTTTGTCAGACTGGCACGGCTGTACGGTCAATATGTAACAAAAGTAGAGACATGGTAGTAACAGGTTAAGTGTAATGGTAGTCTTCCTGCAATAATGTTAATGATGAATTATCTCCATGAGAATTAATCAGGTAATTTACTTCGTTTAAAACAAGATAGTAACAATTTAATTTCAAATTTATATTTTTTATCAATTTATCTTGATTATTGTTTACAATTTCATCTTTAAACAATGACTTATTTTTGCCTCTTTCCTGTCACATACTCAAAGTAAAGAGCTCTTCATTAATCAGCATCAAATTTGCTCAAACATTTTCCTCAGCTTGGTTTCATTTAGAAGTGCCTTTGTATCTATGAAAACATACAAGGGAGTTTCCTTAAAAAAAAATAAAATCCAAAAACTGTTTCAATACAATTTCTATTTTTTCTAATGCTTAATTAAAATTTTTAATAAATAGTGTTCAGAATTGAGAAAACCAAATTTAAGACAGGTACAGTTGACATTCTTTTCAGATTTTATCGATTGCTTGTTAGAGTATATTTTCGTTTTCGAATTTTCAGAATTTATGTTTTTCTGCTTTTATGTTCATTTGCTATTTGAATTTTCATTATATTTTTATATTAACACAAGCAACATATGTTATTCTCTTTTAAAAGTTTATAGTGATTTTGTTTCTAAAGTAACTACTAGCATTGTTTATATACATACTAGTTAGTCAACCTTATGGACAAAATAGTTAACGGATTTTTGAACAGTTTGGACAAAAGCGGGAGATGGCAGCACGGCGTTGGTGCCCATCTCGATTTAAATATAAGCTTTATAGTTAGACTACTACATACAAGATGGCCCTCTTACGTGTCGGCAAAATATTTAATTGCAATAGCATTGCAAGGCCCGAAGAAAAGAGAGGGTGGATAGGCGATGACGCTGTGATGACGTGCCAAGCGATAATTCTCGTGTTTACATTGAAATGTTTGTTTTATTAAGAAGAATAAATATTTAGTATTTTTTTTAGTTTCTAATTTAATGCTCTATATATGTGTGTAGTTCTAAGTTTTGTGTTATATTTATATAATATTTTTTATTTGATTTACTTATGTTTACTATTGCATAATAGTAGAAATTCGTTTTCATTATAAAAATAAATATGTAGTTTGGGAGTACAAATCGCCATTTATATTTACATATATGATTTAAGCAGATCCATGGAATTTTAGGCGTTTCTTTGTATTTTAAAGCATGATTTGTGCGTGTTTGTTCGTTTAGAGCAAGCAAATCCGGATCACAAAGAGGTTCCTCTTTCTGCTCGCGATCCGACGTCCGAGCAATTACGAGCAATTTGTACAACATAACCTAATCGCACTAACACCGTATTGTAAACTGTCGTTTGTAAATGTAATCTGATTTATAACTGCATCAAATATGCACGAAAGAGATAATATAATGATACCAATGTGATTGATGTAAAGAACGATCATTATATTTTAAAAACTTCACTTGGTAGGTACATAAATACTAGTATATGATGCATTTTTATTGTAGTCTAGATTCATTAATTTGAAAAATTATTTTTACTTTTCCTATTCATAATAGCTGTGACAATTTGACAATAGTAACTAATAAAATTAAGGTTATATTTGCAGTCGAGCGCGTTTGTTTGTACCATGTTTAAATCCAACTCTGAGACGCTCTCAAGTTACTCTGATGACGTCAGTAGATACTGCTCCAAGCACACAAATAAACAAAGCTATTAAAAACAGCATACATGATGACGCGTTCGCGCTCTTTCTCTTGATTGGCTGAAAAGTTACGATGTAACCTTGTATATACGGATGTTGCCCCCAAAGGTTACCTCGTAACTTTTCAGCCGCTCAAGAGAAAGTAAATCAAATAAAAAATGTTTTGTGAATATAAGAAAACTATATACATAGAGTACCTATACATTAAATTAGAACTAAGAAAAAGTCAAAAAGTAAAGTAAAATGGTACATACATGTAAAGAAAATAACGATTTATAGTAGGCTACATTTTAAATTTCAAATTTCCCGCCTTTACACCAGTTGAAGTTAGCGATAGTACCGCTATACACGAGAGAAGCGAATATAACAATAGGAGAGAGGAGGAGAAGAAGGATTTCGTATATACGTTCGAACTAAAAACCCGCGTTTTGTTAAAATTTTAAATATAAAACGGCCATCGAACTACAGATTATGTATTATCAAACTAAATACTTATTCTTCTTAATAAAACAAACATTTTCTGATTATTATATAATCATAAACATAAGTAAATTAAGTTAACAAAACAACTTATTAATTTAAAAACTAAGAAAATAAAAATTGGGAAGTAGATTAATGTTTGTTTTTTATCGGCAAATTTTCGTCCTTTTAGATTTAACTTTTCTCTTTTCAGTGATTTTTTTTTGTTTTAAGTTTAAATATTTTATTCTTATAAGAAAAAACCTAAATTTAGAAAATTGTTCAATTAATGTTTTGTCAACAAGAACGAGCCTTGCAATATACTTTCAATTTCTTTTTACTTATAGCAGAATACCTCAGAATTCTAATCTTCTAATGTAAACAAACACGAGAATTATCGCGAGGTGCGTCATCACAGCGTCACATGCATCCACCCTCCCTTTTCCCCAGGCCACACAATTCGCCAATACTAGTAAATCACCGATACGGATTCTGTCGTTTCCGCATATGGATAAAACACAGAAATCTGTCTCTCACTATGACCGAGATTTCAAATCAATATACATTGACCGATAGAGTGCGCCACTTCCCAGAGCAATATTTTATTTTTCCGAAAATGCATTACGTTGACTAACTAGATATACTTAAACAATGCTACTAGTCAACGTTATTTTTTTATTTAAATTAGATATGTCTGTGATTTCTGCAAGCATATTGGTCAATATTTACACCTACATTTTAATTTAACAATGCTATAACATAATTTTTAGTCTTAAATTGTGATTATTCGTAACAGATACGTTATGAAAAATTCCAATGTCAAAAATGATTAAAAAATAAATTAAAAATGTAATCATGACATTGTTAAATTAAATGTAAGCTGTAAATGCTACCTCTTATTAGCAAACGTATCAGATTAAGGAAAATCGAAACAAATCTAATTTTTAAAATCTGTGTTACGTGTTTCTAACGAAATGTATAGGACTTGCGTTTCTCTTTATTGCTGTTGTGTGCCAAACTGCCATTCTACGTTTGTCACGTATTGATAGTGTACTTGTCTTTTGCTCCTTTAGTGTATTCCAGTTTGAATAAACTTGGAAATAGTCAGGTGTTTTGAGTTTTGAGTCGTACAAGGTAAGCTGTAACAATAAGATATTTGAATATAAATATTAGAATTAACGCAATCAACAATTTGTAAACTACATATGTATACTAAACGTAGATATTGTAACGTAGGTTATTTATATCTTTATTATTAGGAGTTTATCTCCTCTGTGTAATTAAACAAGGTTCAGCTTCGACTCACTTTATTGCCAACTTGTATAATACAAAGTATATCAGTGCTACCATCCTCACATCCCCCTTTCTTAAAGGTTAAGTCTTTGCGGAGGTTTGATTAACCTGCCCGAAGATGTCACTTTTTCCCCTGAAGTAAACGCTTCTTCTGTATCCTGACCATCCTGACACGTTTCACTTGTAGCTTCAGCTTGTTCATTTTCTGATTCGCTGTCACACACATTTTCCGTACTATTGTCTAGATCTAAATAGTATTTTACATTACCTTTTTCCCTTTCTTTATCGGGAAGTAAAAATGAAGAACGGTTTTCTTTGTTTTTATATTTACTTAACTTTATAAATTTCCTATTTCTGATGAAAATTTTGCCGTTATTCATTTTGACCTTATATGTTCTATCTCCTAATTTTTTTATTACAACTGCGGGTGACCAGATGCCTTTTGGTTTTAACTGCACTGTTACATAAGCACCCTTCTCAAGCGGTTCAAGCGCTTTGGCTTTTACATTATAATACTTCTTACAAGATTCTTGTTTACTATTTAAGGAGGTGTTAAAATTAGCAAAATTTATTTGTTGAGGTTTAAAATTACAAGTTTGGGAAGGTAAAATTGTTCTAAGTTTTCGAGACATTAAAATTTCAGCTGGTGAATAGTTTTTATCAATGTTCATATTTCTGTACATGAGTAAGGCCATAAAAATATCTTTCTGATCCTGCAGGGCTTTTTTAAATAAGTTTTTTACGGTTTGAACATTTCGCTCGGCCATACCGTTTGACTGCGATTGAGTTGGTGAAGTTACGACATGCGTAAATTCCCACTCTTGAGCAAACTTTTTAAATTCTCGGGAAGTGAACTGGGGACCACCATCCGACACTAATGTCAGTGGTATGCCATGACGCGCAAACATGCTCTTTAAGCATTCAATTACGTGTAGGCTAGAGGTGTCTTGACTCAAACATTCTATTTCTATGTATTTTGAATAGTAATCTATTAATAGTAGGTATTTGACATTTCCAAGTTCAAAGAGATCACAACCTAACTTATTCCAAGGTAGTGTTGGTATTTCATGACTTTTTAAAGGTTCAGTTTGTTGTGAGTTTGAATATTTAGAGCAAATTTCGCAGCTTAGAATTTTTTGTTTAATTTCGTTGGTCATATTAATCCAAAAAAGTGATTCTTTGGCTAGAGAAAGACACTTGTTGATTCCCATGTGATTATAGTGAATTTTGTCAATCATCTCTCTCTGTAAAGTTTTAGGAACTAGGATTTAACCTTGCGTTCCTGGATAAAAAGGGAAGAACAAAAAAAGACAGGTATTAACTTCTGCAGATCATATTCCCAAAATTCTGGCCTTTACTCTTTCCAGCTATATTTGCAATACCTCTTAATGCATTATAGGAAAGCTGTGTCTGCAATATTATATTATGCTTATGTTGATTGATATAAATACCTAGTAGGTAAAGTATCGTCACATACCTACTTTCACGCAACACTTTGTCATTCGATGTGAGGAAAATTTGTTTGATGTTGAAGGAAATTTTCATCATAGAGGTTACTTGTTTAACAAATTAAAAAATATATTCTAATATTGTATTTTTAAAACACCACAATGAGTAAGCTTACCTAAATATGGCACTACACCGAAATAGTTGGGAAGAGAACTATACAATAAACATGGGTATATCGAAATAAAAACATTGAACAGCACAAAGTACAAATTTAATTTTAATTATAAAACGAAAATGACAAGTTCAAGTGCATATCATGTACACGTGAGATGTTTCACATGTTATGTCCAAACACTCCAAACGTATCAAAGTAATTGAATTCAAATAATTTTTTAAAAATAGTTTTCATATTAATTGGTATAAAATACATATTTTAAATTAATTTAAAATATGTATTTGTCGCCTTCGGCTCGGTTTGTAATATTTGTCCGCGGCCTGCAATAGGGCACCTTCCTCCTTTTCCTGTTTGAAATATAGGCTGCGTTCAACCACTTCTGACGGAAATAACGTAAATACGTTATATTTTTTTTTTGATAACGTACACGTTATTAATAACGTAAATGGTACAACATAAGGGCGATTATCGATTGTATGGCTAATTTGTGTATTAAAATTAAACACAATTTAATAAGAATAAATGCTGCTTTGTCTCTTACACTCCAAAGATTTATCCAATTCCTTCCGTCATCCAGTTGAGCAAGGTTATATTGCAAAAGTTACATTCGTATACGAATGGTGTGCTATTTGATCATTCAATCAGCTTTATCCCAGAGTTTACCTTTGCTTGTCAGCATCTAAAACACTAATATTTCTCATCTGTTGTCTCTCCAAGGTACTCAACTACTGAGAATAATATTGTAGTTTACTTTTGTTGTGAACAAGTTAAAGTATGCCTCTCAAGTATGGTTTCCCCACTAAATCTATCGTTAACTATCATTAAAAAAAAATTCTTAAGTCCTTGTCGATCGATAACCCTTTTCTTCTTGCCTCTCTAGATTTCCGCATTCCTAGACCTGTTTTATCTTTTTCTCGGACCAACTTGTTACTACAAACCTCACCAATTTATAATATTAATTCAAATTTTTCTGTATTTTTTTGTATGCACGTACTTTTTAAATATTGTCTTGTGACTGATAATTTGTTGGACAATAAACCAATCGTAAAATCAATAGTATTTTTTTCGCATGTTCATATTTTAATGTCTAATTTTCAGGAATATGGATATTTTAAAGGCAGAAAATGTAATGGCATTATCTATATTGAGATGCAAGGTTTGCTGTCGTAGACTTCGGTCACCAGTATTCCGAATAGACGTTTTGGGTAACGTTTGTGGAAGTTGCTACTTCTATAGCGCATATACGAACGCTAAGAGAAACATTGACGTTGAAATACTCCTCTCGAAACTGTACGTCACGTGTAATTTCGCTGAAAATGGTTGCACGTACGAAGGACCTTACAACAAGACAATCAATCATGAAGAGAGATGCCGTTTTCGCCGAAGAAAATGCCCGTTTGGTTATCAACAGGATTGCGAGTTCGAGTATGTTAAGAGTGAGGATATCATCGAACACATTCGAAACAATCACAAAACGAACATTTCAAAACTGAAAAACAATTATATTGAGTTGCAAAATCCCTCTGAATCGTGTCCACATGTTTTTTATTTGTTGCAAGCAGATGATGCGTTTGTCCTACTGAGAACTATGCTAAAATCAGCGAAAGATCGTCTCTATTACACCTCTTACCATTTCGAAAATGAAGAGGTATCACTAGCGTTGATGTTTGGTGGACGACAAGTGATGTTAAAAACCGTGCACGAATCCGAAATTTGCCACAAATTCGATACTCGTAATGCCTTTAAGATCGCATCGGAAGAGAGTGAACCGTTTATTAAAATTAACCTTCCAATACACGATCTAAAAACATATAACGAGGCTGATGATTTAGCGTGGTTCGATGATAAGGGTTGTGCTAAATGTCACAGGTGTGCTAAGTTTTTAAATGAAGTAATGAGATATTGTCCACACTGCGTTAAAACTTTTTGCGAAAAGTGCGGATGTCTTGGCGGTCATGGCATCATCTGGCAAATCAATTTGAAGGCAACACTGATATCTAGACTGAAATGTGAAAACGCAGGTTGTGAAGAGATGATCAGTGGTGGTGTATATGATGAGCACTGTCGGTATCAATGTCCCTTCAAGATTTATGAGTGCGAAAGCGCCGATTGTGACTGGAAAGGCTGTCTCCGAGAGAAGATAAAACATGACTCCGAAAAACACTCAGTTCCTTTGAATAAAAATGTCTGCTTGTTAAAGGATACTAATAAATCTTACTTTATCAATGGCGATGATATATTTATCCACGAATATAATCTAGTCGGCCAAAAGGAATTGCATATAAAAACCATCAAACTGACTGAGCCGTTTTGGACCCACTCCTACACTTGGTCGATAAAAATAAAAGGAAAATATGAACACAGAAATATAACCAAAGCTGGACATTATACAGTTAACGAGCGTACGGCAATACTAAACGTTGAAGAATATATTGACAATGGCGCATTAACTGTAGAGACCTACATCAGGCGTAATTAAAAAATAAAACTTACCATGTATTATTCTTGTTTTGAATGTTTATTGTATAAACAACCTAACTATATATACGCACTTATATTACAAATACATATTGTACTCTCATAGTAATGTTGATATGAATAAATTGGTAAAACTTTTTCCTTTGTTATTTGTGCTGTCGTATTTTTACTATTTTTAAAGAGGTTAGTAATTTTTCTATTGTTTTTGTTTTGAAATTTTAGAATATAATACAGTAATAATGTATTGTAATTCCAGTACGTACTTGTGTTGTACATTTTGGCCTGCATGATTTTCGTTGAATAAACGAGCTGTAAATCTTCCACATCTCCCGTTCTCATAATACTAAGTCAGTGATTCGACACGTTCTTGGATAGAATAGATATTAATTTATTATGAATTCACAATTAAACTACATGTTTAGTTTTATTATAAAATTTTAAATTGCCCGCCATTCGGAGGAGTGTGAGAATGACCGTTAGATAAACTGAGTTTCTAACCTCTCGAGATAGTTGGCAACCGATTGTAAATATGTGACATACGCATTCATTCTTGTTCCGAAAAACAATAAAGGTTTTTGTTAGTACATAGTACTGTTCTGTGTAATCATTACCACTACAAGTAAACTACATTTCAGAACATACCCCTAAACAATGTAAACATAAACTAATACCGCATAAAATAAGTGTCAAAAGCTGAAAGCAGAAGCAAAAACAAGCGACATTAAAAATGATACCTCATTAACTTGATTTATTTGAAATGATTTGAATATAGTTCATTTACCATAACAGACGAGGTACGTCATTATTTGCAAATTCAGGCCATGCAATACCATATTATTAAAATAACCAACTAACATATAACTTATTCATGTTCAATTAAAGATACTATGTTGGTACCTACTGCTTTTTAAATTGCATGCTTGTCACATCTTCGCAATGTATTCCCACCAATTTAGTTATTGCTGATGTCAACTGTCAAAGGGTTATATTCTGCATTTGCAGTAAAGTGTGGGAATTTGCGTTTATACTTGGTATATATTTATTTAAAATAAGTAGTTATTACAACTAAACCATACCGAAACTATTGTATAAACAATCGAAGAAGTTAATAGTTTCGTTAATCGTGTATTTCGACGTAGAATGTGAGAACAACGGTCCATTACTCCCGTTAACTTTCGTGCGAGGAGTATAAAATCCATATATTTGTAATATCATATTCTTTACAGTATTTCGTTTTTCGAGAGTAACGAGTGCTCTATACATTCATGTTGCAAACATAAGCAAAATTTCATCCATGGGTAAACAAGGAATTACATCCACAAACCCAAAACGAAAATGCATACGAAATAAATGTTGTAAAAATTGATTATTCTACTCATTGTCAATGTGCTATTGGAAACACAATTTATGACATGTACGAAAACAGTGAGTATATACAAATATTGTTTACAGCAGTGGTTCTTTCACATACATTTTTCAGACTAACACAACACATTAAACATTTTGAACAGTGCTTTTAAAGAAAAAGACATTTTCTATGGTTGAAACACATTGTTGTGGTAGATATTATTTGTTCTCAAAGAAAAGGAAGTTTGTTACAAAACGATGGATGAAATATGGCAGATCGGAGGATGCATACAATTGTATAAAGCGGGTTGAATTAAATTAGTCTGGAAATTTGACGTACTTGGTGTACAAAATATTGGAAACGAAATTCAGAAGTAGTAAATCAGAGTGATTGGTTTGTGTTCAGGCGCGAACAATATTTAAATTTCCCGCCGGTCTTTATTCCCCCTCTCTTAACGAAACAAACTACCCGCCAAATAAAGAAAAAGAAGAAGAAGAAGAAGATTGAAGCGAGTCTAGAACAATAGCGTGACAAGTGTATCGTTTGTTAAACGTTTATTTTCTATTTCATAAGTTAAATGTCACAAATAAAACGAAATTAATATACAGTCCACTTCTTATTTCGGTATCAATTTACCCCAACATATTTTGGTCCAAATTCGAGTCGGATCACAGCGATAATCGTCGATAACCATCAAGCCACGTGGAGAGGTTATTTCGTACATACAAGCAAACAAGCAACAAGGAAGCATCAAGCAAGTTAATACGAGTCATACAAGTAAGTCCATTTATCCTTCTTATCCTAATTCTAGTTTTGACCCCTTGAATTCGATTTGTGCTAACGATGAAAAGATTTAACTCAATTAAAACGCAGTAGATCTCAAATCAAATCTACTTTGACACGGTGTAAGCATTATTATGAATCAATAAATAACGCTGATGTAGACGATTGTACTTATAGCGAGTTGAAAGTACGTTTAGAGAAATTAAGCCCTTTATTAGATAACTTTAACGATATTCAATCATGTATCGAAGATTTACCGGGTATTGAGAACGCGGTTGAACAAAAGGAGCGCGCGGAATTTGAAAATGAATATTATGCACTTTATGCCTCTATCGAGCGAACGATTCGACAATTCATTTCAAAGTCGGATAACGCGAACGTAAATACCGGTAAAAACAAAAATGAAATTCATGTTTCAAACCAATCGCAAACCCATCCCGTACAGGTACAGTTACCCATACTTCAGTTACCGACGTTTAGCGGGGAATATACAAAATGGGTAGAATTCAGAGATAGATTTGAAGCACTGGTAGGTAGCAGCACGGTACTATCAGACGTACAAAAAATGCATCATTTGCATTCGTGTTTACAAAATGAAGCGTTTGAAACAATTAAATCCATTTCAATTAG
Organism: Protaetia brevitarsis; assembly: GCA_004143645.1. NCBI lineage: Eukaryota > Metazoa > Arthropoda > Insecta > Coleoptera > Scarabaeidae > Protaetia > Protaetia brevitarsis. Next base: position 49,295 of record RXPK01001205.1, read on the forward strand.
TGGTACTAATTATTCTATAGCTTGGAATGCATTAAAGGAGCGGTACGAGAAAAGCCAGCTAATCATAAGTATGCACACGCAAAACATTTTAAAATATCCGAGTTTGCTCAAGGAATCGGCAAAAGACTTGCGCCAGTTTTATAATTCGATCAAGAATAATTTGGAAGCTTTGCGTGCGTTAGGTGAACCTGTCGATCACTGGGACACTATTTTAATAAATATTTTAATAAACAAAGTTGACAATACCACCAAACGTGAATGGGAGCACCATTGTGCTAAGCAAAATGTAAATTTCTCTAATCAAAACAAACCAACCATCAATGATCTATTTAATGTTATAAAAATAAGATGTGAATTATTAGAAAAATTAGATCTCCAGAAATTAAATAAACAAGATAACCTAAAATTCGAATCAAAAAATAAACACACAACTGCATACACGACTATAAGTAGCTTCAGTTGTTTCTATTGCAAGAAAGATCATACAATTTACAAATGCGATCAATTCTTAGCACTTTCACCTACAGCAAGATACGATGAGGTTCGAAAGTTGAGGTTATGTATCAACTGTTTACGCGCGAATCATAATGCATCAAATTGCAAGGCTTCAACTTGTAAAAGGTGTAAGAAATCACACAACACACTTTTACATTTTGAACAGAAATCAAACAATGAATCAGATAATACATCTAACATAGAGCCAAAATCAATCACCTCAAGCAGTTCTTCTAATCATACTATAAATTCAATATGCAATGTGATCACGAATCAAACTCTTTTAGCGACCGTGTTAGTTCTAGTAGAAGATGTAAGGGGCAACCTACATCAATGCCGTGCATTGCTCGATAACGGTTCTATGAGTAATTTTATTTCCGCAAAATTATGCAAAACTTTGAAATTAAATACTATGAACATTAACTTTTCAATCTCAGGTGTAGGTCAAATTACATCCAATGTACAGGGTTCAGTTAATTTGAAAAATCTATTCAAGAGATAAGCGTTTCACGACAAATATTTCCTGTTTAATTTTGCCAAAGGTCACTGCTGATCTACCATTAGCAACTTTCAATAAAAATAGTTTGCATCTTCCAATTAACATACGTTTAGCTGACCCTACGTTCAATGAAACTAGTCAAATCGATTTATTACTAGGAGCTTCAATATTTTGGAGGTTTTACGTGCAGGGCAGCAACGACTGTCAGATCAATTATATCTACGAGATACAGCTTTCGGGCATGTGGTAGTAGGCACTACTAATGTAGCCTGTCACAATTCTACTTTAACCAGTTTTTGTTCTACAACAAGGCTAGAACAGCAATTTACAAAATTTTGGGAAATAGAGGAAGTCAATTCAGATATTCCTTTATCGAATTCAGAGAGGCATTGCGAGGAACACTTTCGAGCTACAGTTGAGAGAAATCTGGAAGGCAAATTTATTGTTAGTATTCCGTTCAAAGAACAATATAAAAATTTGGGGCATTCCAGAGATCTCGCACTACGTCGATTCAATTCTCAAGAATATCGATTAATGAAACGTCCAATGTTACACAAGGACTATGTCGATTTTATGAGGGAATATATCTCTTTAGGTCATGCTGTTGAAATTACTGAGAACGACAGTCGCGAAGAATTAAATTATTACATGCCACATCATGCAGTAATAAAGGAATCAAGTTTAACAACGAAGGTGCGTGTGGTTTTCGATGCGTCAATGAAAACAGACAGCGGGCTTTCACTTAACGATGTTCAACATGTCGGTCCTACAATTCAAAGCGATCTATTATCTATAATTTTGCGATTCAGAATTTTCAAGTATGTTATGACAGCTGATATTGCGAAAATGTACCGAATGATCCTACTTAAACCAGATGAATGTCGTTTTCAAAGAATATTTTGGCGCGAAAAATCGACCGATGATTTAAAATGTTATGAACTCAAAACAGTTACTTATGGGACGGCTTCTGCGCCCTATTTAGCGATACGTTGTTTACATGAATTAGCGTTAGAACACGCGACTAGTAAACCTATAGCAAGCGAAGCTATTAGAAATAGTTTTTACGTAGATGATTTTTTATACGGTTCTGACTCTAAACATGAATTAGTACAAGTACAACAAGATGTTTCGGCAATACTCGCGTCCGCGGGATTACAATTAAGAAAATGGCTAACCAATGATAAAAAATTATACCCAGAGTTTAACATACCCAGCGACGAGGGAAATAGCGTATTGAGGTTAGGGGAAGGCGAGTCTAATAAAACGTTAGGTATTTGTTGGGAAGCCAAATCTGATATCATTAACTATTCTGTAAAGTTCACTTCAAATTCTAGTCAAAAACGAATAACTAAGCGTTCTATTTTATCCGAGGTGTCACAGATATTTGATCCATTAGGATTACTAGGTCCAATAATAATCACGGGCCAAATTATTAATACAGCGTTTATGGCAAGCTAAAATTTCTTGGGATGACGCAATTCCGCAAACCTTGGAGAACGAATGGATCGAATTTCGCGATAATTTACAAGGCATCAAGGAGATAAACATTCCTAGACATGTACTTCTTCCAAATTGCGTGCGCAAGGAACTTCACGGGTTTGGAGATGCAAGTGAAAAGGCGTATGGTGCTTGCATCTACATACGTTCTATTTCTTCAAATAATCGCGTATCTAGTCAATTATTATGTGCGAAGAGTAAAGTTGCACCTGTAAAGCAAATTACTTTACCGCGGCTCGAACTTTGTAGTGCTCTTTTATTAGCTCAACTTTTTGACAAAGTACGTAAATCACTAAGCATTAAATTCGATAGCGTACACCTTTGGTCAGACTCAACGATAACCCTATCTTGGATACGAGCTCCACCAAATCGTTGGAAAACTTTCGTTGCTAATCGAGTTGGTGAAATCCAACAGCTGACACGCATCCAAGATTGGAATCATGTTTCTTCGGGAGACAACCCAGCTGATTTGATATCGCGAGGCGTGTCTGTGCAACAACTTAAAAATTCAATGCTATGGCAATCAGGTCCCTCTTGGCTGTTGCACCACACTTTACCTACTTTTTAACGCTAATTTAGAAACAGACGACAACGACTTACCAGAACGTCGGGTGATCGTAACGTATACCGTATTAAATCAAGACTCTAATATTTTTAACCGGTTCTCAAGATTAATTAAACTGCAACGAGTCATTGCTTATTGCATGCGATTCATAAACAACTGTAAAGTAAAGAAGAATGTTAGAACGTATACCACCTTAACTGCTAATGAAATGCAAACTGCTACACATGTATTAATTCGACTAGCACAACAGGAGGCCTTCCTGTAGAATACCAATGTTTAGTTAATAATAAGGAAATTAGTTCCAAAAGTAATCTGCTCTCGTTAAATCCTTGGATGGATAATGGGTTAATGCGTGTTGGCGGTCGATTACTAAATAGTAAATGCAATTTTTCCAAGAAACATCCAATCATTTTACCGAAAAACATAAACTTACGACTTTAATCTTTAATTTGAACACGAGCGCTTACTGCACTGCGGTCCTACCATGCTTCTATCGTCATCAGGATCGCTATTGGCCGATTTCTGGTCGCAACATTGCCAGAATGACCGTGCATAAGTGTGTAACTTGCTTCCGTATAAAACCAAAACCTGCAGAATACCTTATGGGTAACTTACCTGAAGCACGGGTAAACAGATACACGCCTTTTTATAACACCGGAATGGATTTCGCTGGTCCATTTATGTTAAGAGACAGAACGACAAGAAATCCAAAGTTTGTGAAGGGATATGTTTGTTTATTTGTGTGCTTGGCCACCAAGGCTGTCCATTTGGAGGCAGTATCTGACCTATCAACACATTGTTTTTTGGCCACATTAAAGAGATTTATCAGCAGACGCGGAAAACCACTTAATATTTATTCAGACAACGGAAAAAATTTTGTTGGCGCTGAGGCTGAAATCAAGAAATTTTTGTCAATTCAAAATTCTACTATTTCTGACTTTCTAACCAAGGATAATATAACATGGCATTTTATTCCTGCTCGCGCACCCAACTTCGGCGGTATTTGGGAAGCAGGAATAAAGGGCGTTAAGTATCATTTGAAGAGAATTGTTGGTAATGCTCATCTCAGTTTCGAGGAGTTTTTAACTATTTTAGCACAAATCGAATCAATTTTAAATTCCCGACCACTGTGCCCTCTTTCTTCCGATCCTGACAATTTAGATCCCCTTACTCCCGGACATTTTCTCATCGGGAAGAGTTTAGTCAGCTTACCAGAACCAGATTACACAAAAACTCCAGAAAATCGTCTCAAGAGGTACTAGCGATTACAACAATTGGTGCAGCACTTCTGGAATCGCTGGCACAAAGAATACCTGAGCGAGTTGCAAACAAGAACGAAATGGAAAAGGGATGTGAAAACTTCTATCACCGAGGGATCTATCGTCCTTTTGAAGGAAGAGAATCTCCCCTCCAATGCGATGGCGCCTTGGCAAGGTTATTCAACTATATCCAGGCAGTGATGGAGTCGTGAGAGTTGTTGGGCTACGAGTAGGAGACAGCGTTATTAAAAGAAGTTTAACTAAACTATGTCCTCTACCAAGTGCTTTAGACGATTAGTGAACAGTGCATTTTTATATTGATGAGTATACACATGTATTGTAATTCTTAATATTTAAGTTGAAATTGTTTCACATATTTCAAGGCGGCCGGGATGTTCAGGCGCGAACAATATTTAAATTTCCCGCCGGTCTTTATTCCCCCTCTCTTAACGAAACAAACTACCCGCCAAATAAAGAAAAAAGAAGAAGAAGAAGATTGAAGCGAGTCTAGAACAATAGCGTGACAAGTGTATCGTTTGTTAAACGTTTATTTTCTATTTCATAAGTTAAATGTCACAAATAAAACGAAATTAATATACAGTCCACTTCTTATTTTCGGTATCAATTTACCCCAACAGTTTGGATAGAGAAGAAACTTGCATACTAATCGTTACTGTGAATACTTTAAGCGATAATGGTCCCGATTAAATTTTATTGTACTCACTTGTGTTTTTTTGTTATTTTTTTCCACAGCTATCATGATTAACATACTTTAAATCCTGATTTTCAAAAAGAATTATCACTAATATTAACGGTAAATGTTATTTTTAAGAGTTTGTTTATTCACCTGTCAAAAGTGTTTGTCAGTTAAATAACCTAACGGTTTGTTTACGTTTTGTCGAACAGAAAATTTGCAACACGGTCGTGACGTCATAGCAAACTGACTCACGTAGTACCTCGTCTGTTATAGTAAATGAACTATACATACACGCTCTCTCGACGTTTCCGATGACGTTTGTGTGCCAATATGGCGCATTTCAATTGATGGTAGTTTTGAGTTCAATATCAGCACTCGATTATTTCTATGGTCGCCGCCCGAAATCATCCTCGCTCTGATTATTAAACACTTTTAAAACGACGCTAACTTAACAGTTCTCAAAAAATATTTGACAGATTAAGCCTACTATCTATCACGTCACTCACAGGTATATCTATTATTTTTAGATATTTAGTTAAAATTGGACTGGATGGGAAAAAATAGTATTCAAACCACGTGAGGAAAGCGCTATTGCAAGCCTTGAGCAAAGCACTTTCCTTCCTTGGTTAGAAATGTACTAGTACTAGTTATGTTAGATAAACCTTATCATTTATCGATTATAAATATTTCCTTACATCAATTTAGGTGATTATATGTAAAATATTTATACGATTTATACCTTATATATCGGCCACGTATGCCACCTAGGAGACACTGGACGACTTGCTAACTGTTGAAGGTGGAGAAACTAATTATTACAGGAGGCTATAATCGTATTAATGCGTTTTTCTTTATCCAATGTTCGGTTCACAGATGTCAGTAAATATATAGCATAGCAATTTGACGAATAACGCAGGGAACACGGGATTACCCAAACTGCCATTCTACGTTTGTCACGTATTGATAGTGTACTTGTCTTTTGCTCCTTTAGTGTATTCCAGTTTGAATAAACTTGGAAATAGTCAGGTGTTTTGAGTTTTGAGTCGTACAAGGTAAGCTGTAACAATAAGCTATTTGATATAAATGTTAGATATTTGATATGTAAATGTTAGAATTAACCCAATCAACACCTTGTAAACTACATATACTAAACGTAGATATAAACTACTACAATGGAGTCTATTCCGCATCACATCGTAAAGATTTTAACGATCAACGATATATTTTTTTTAAATTCTGGATTTGGACACTTTCTTCTATATACCAAGGATTTTAACGGCTAAAAGGGTTGGTTTTTACAGTAACATGTAATTTGTTTGTTTACACTAGTTTTTACTCAATTGTACTTGTACAGAAAAACCATTTTACATATTTTAACATTAATAAATATATACTTCGTGTATGACATGATGAATTTGAAATTAATAATTTTAATATTTAAACCATATTTTAAGTTTCGCATACTTGTTGATTCTTCTCGTTGTACCAACAATTGCCAAAATGCACCATTTCCTTGAGATGACTCTCCAAGAATCCCTAAAATTATTTCCTTTGTTTGTATGATTGTATGTAAGTGACAAATCTAAAGGCCGTTTTACACCTAGCTATTTCTTGCGCAATTTAATTTTTTTCGTGCATAATCACAATGATGGTAACGTTAATGTAATGGTAATGTTGATGTTAATATTAATGTAAAACTACGTACATAATGATGTTTAGAAATATGCGGCAAATTTTGGAAATGTCACAGTGAAAAATCGTTTGAATGTTGGCAATATTGAAAAAATATTTAGTGTGTTCTGGAAAATATTAAAAAATAAAGTTGGTAGAAGCTAAGCGATCATCAACCAACAATGAATTCTGCGGAATTAACGCAAAGTTTATGAATATTATACCTCAATAAGTATAGCTCAGTGTCAATCATTGCTTAGTAGATTAAAGATAATGGATATCGGAAAGCAATCGAAAAGTAACCTACTCAAATTACGTTAGTTACCCGAAAGGATTATTCAGCTGTATTTGAGAGTCTTAAAGGTTATATGCTTTTCACGTTAGCAGCAGTAACACGGATTTAATCTGTGTAATACACGTAAAATTTTAAATTGGCCAATAAATTGCGCAATAAAATAGCTAGGTGTAAAACGGTCTTAACATACCAAGGTAAATTTAAGATACGAAATGAATTTCCTATTAAATGATTGTTAACCTTATATACATTCCTGGATAAAAAGGGAAGAACAAAAAAAAACATCTTCTGCAGATCATATTCCCAAAAATCTAGCCTTTACTCTTTCCAGCTATATTTGCGATACCTCTTATGCTTTGCAGGAGAGCTGTGTCTGCAATAGTCTCTATATATTCTTATGTTGATTGATATTAATACCTAGTAGACAAAGTACCGTCACATACCTACTTTCACGCAACACTTTGTCATCCGGTGTGAGGAAAATTTGTTTGATGTTGAAGGAAATTTTCATCATAGAGGTTACTTGTTTAACAAATTAAAAAATATGTTCTAATATTGTATTTTTAAAATACCACAATAAGTAAGCTCACCTAAATATGGCACTACGCCGAAATAGGTGAGAAGAGAACTGTACAATAAACATGGATATATCGAAATAAAAACATAAAACAGCACAAAGTACAAATTTAATTCTATTTTTAATTTATTAAACGAAGATGACAGCCAGATTATTCAGAGATGATTCAGAGTACAAGTGCATATCATGCACACGTGAGATGTTTCACATGTTATGTCCAAATACTCCAAACGTATCAAAGTAATTAAATTTAAATAAATTTTTAAAAATAGTTTTCATATTAATTGATATAAAATACATATTTTAAATTGATTTAAAATATGTATTTGTCGCTTTCGGCTCGATTTGTAATATTTGCTCGTGGCCTGCAATAGGGCACCTTCCTCCTTTTCCTGTTTGAAATATAGGCTGCGTTCAACCACTTCTGACGGAAATAACGTAAATACGTTATATTTTTTGATAACGTACACGTTATTAATAACGTAAATGGTACAACATAAGGGGGATTATCGATTGTATGGCTAATTTCTGTATTAAACACAATTTGAAATGAATAAATGCTGCTTTGTCTCGTACACTCGAAAGATTTATCCAATTCCTTCCGTCATCCAGTTGAGCAAGGTTATATTGCAAAAGTTACATATATATATATATTATATATATATATATATATATATATATATATATATATATATATATATATATGAATGGTGCGCTATTTGATCATTCAATCAGCTTTTATCCCAGAGTTTACCTTTGCTTGTCAGCATCTAAAACACTAATATTTCTCATCTGTTGTCTCTCCGAGGTACTCAACTACTGAGAATATTGTACTTTACTTTTGTTGTGAGGAAGTTAAAGTATGTGTTATAAGAATTGAAAGCAGACTAGTTGTATTGTTAATAGGTTTAATAACACAATTGAGTACATAGAACATACAAAACTTACTATCGACTACTACTACAGTATCGTTGTGCTACTCTCTCTATCTGGCGGGAACGCACACCATGGCGGGAAACGTCTTTTTGTTAGTACAGGTTTGCCAACTTAAGATAGTAATTTATAACTACTAACAGTATGCCTCTCAAGTATGGTTTCCCCACTAAATCTATCGTTAACTATCATTAAAAAAAAATCAATGAAGATTTCTTAAGTACTTATAGTCATATGAGAAAGATGATGGAGTTTATCTGCGGCGTGGAACTAGAGTCATCGATAGCCCTTTTCTTCTTGCCTCTTTAGATTTCCGCATTCCTAGACCTTCTCTCGCTGCATTTCTTCCTCTGTTTTATCTTTTTCTCGGACCAACTTGTTACTACAAACTGTTGTTTTTTCTTTTTATTTGGTTTACAAACGACACACACACACAATGTATTTAAGGATATTTATTACATATTCTTAAGTACAAGAACGATACAAAATAACAGCAACTTAGTGAGTGATTACATGGTGAAATTTTTCTAGAACTAACTACATCTTATTATTATTATTTCATATGTACGCGGATGCGTTATCTGTCAACTGATGTATAAAATACGATGGGATTCATTACAAAGAAAACTTATTTCCACAACATCCTCTCTTAATGAATACCCTGTATTTTATTCTCAACAAATTTTAAAATAATAAACTTAAAGTATAAACTTAATCAACAAAATGTTTAACATTATTAATCCTCTCTTAATCCTAGAGCTTTAACATTTCTTTCATACTTAAATTTACTTAAACCTTTAGTTAAAATATCCGCTAATTGGTCATTTGTATTTATATATTCTATTATAACTTCATTATTATTTATGTGATGACAAACAAAATTAAATTTTAGTCTATATGTTTGACTCTCTTATTATTTTCAGGATTTTTAACTAATGATATACACGCTTGATTATCTTCAAACACTTTGAAGTTTTGTACCGCAACCCGCATATCTCCTAATAATTTTCTAAACCATAAAATTCCTGGATTGCTGAACATAAAGCTATTAGTTCTGCTTCCGTACTCGATAACGCTACACAGTTTTGCTTTCTTGTAACCCAAGAAACTGTATTCCCAAATATTTTAATTAAGAAACAGTAACAGATTTTCGATCACTTGTATCTCCAGCCAGTCTGACTGTGTAACATTCAAAAGTCAAATTCGATTTTCTTTGTGTATACTAATTGCATGTCAACTGTTCCTTTTAAATACCTCAATAATCTTTTTAAATGTTTCCATACCTCAGTAGAATTTTTATCTTGAAATCGGCTAAAGTAATTAACGACAAAACTTATATCAGGACGTGATGATAACATTAGGTACATAAGCTTCCTATTAATTCTCAATTGGTGGTTGATTTATGTCACAATCTTTATTTGTTACATCTAATTTTAATTTGGGATCTATTGGAATTGCGCATGATTGCAATTTTCGAAATAAAACGTTTTTAAAACAACAAATTTCTATTTTTCATACTACTTATTATTATTTGTAAATAGAATTGTACAATTAATTACCAAATAGCATTTTGAAAACGAAATATACGGATAGAAACATCATCATTAAAATCTAATAGTATAAACATAGTATATGCATCTATAATAATATATAGGTATATACTGTGGTATAAACGTTAGTTAAATTAAAATTTGTCGTGTATGGAATGAAACTATGTAGTTGTGAGAAAATACGTTTATTTTCACAGATATAAACGTATTACTATAAAACGAAAAGGAACTTCCGGCAAGTTTTTTTGTGTTATTTACACAAAAAATATTGTACAAACCGCAAATAACTAGTCAATAGTCATATTGCTATAAATTAGAAATATTCAAATATATTACTCTTCCTACTTCGCTATATTTGCCTGTGCGTTTACAGTACCAGTGCAATAAAAAAAGAGTAGAGTTTAGAAGAAGGCCTGTAGACCTGTGAACCTGATTTCTTGCACCAGGTTCAGAGCCGGAGTCGGAGCTGGTGCACCTGCTCCGCATAAGGAACAGGACATACCATCTCTAACATGGTGGAATTTTTCTAGAACTAACTGCATCTTATTATTGTTATTTCATATGCACGCGAATGCGCCATCTGTCAACTGTCTGTATAAAATACGATGGGATTCATTACAAAGAAAAACTAATTTCCACAACACAAACCTCACCGATTTATAATATTAATTTAAATTATTAAATTAATTTTTTTTTTGTATGCACGTACTTTTTAAATATTTTCTTGTAACTGATAATATGTTGGACAATAAAGCAATTGTAAAATCAACAGTATTTTTTTCGCATGTTCATATTTTAATGTCTAATTTTTAGGAATATGGATATTTTAAAGGCAGAAGATGTCATGGCAATATCTATATTGAGATGCAAGGTTTGCTGTCGTAGACTTCGGTCACCAGTATTCCGAATAGACGTTTTGGGTAACGTTTGTGGAAGTTGCTACTCTTATAGCGCCTATACGAACGCTAAGGAGAAGCGTTGACGTTGAAATACTTCTCTCGAAACTGTATGTCACGTGTAATTTCGCTGAAAATGGTTGCACGTACGAAGGACCTTACAACAAGACAATCAATCATGAGGAGAGATGCCGTTTTCGCCGAAGAAAATGCCCGTTTGGTTATCAACAGGATTGCGAGTTCGAGTATCTTAAGAGTGAGGATATTGTGGAACACATTCGAAACAATCACAAAACGAACATTTCAAAACTGAAAAACAATTATATTGAGTTGCAAAATCCCTCTGAATCGTGTCCGCATCTATTTTATTTGTTGCAAGCAGATGATGCGTTTGTCTTGCTGAGGACTATGTTAAAATTGGCGAAAGATCGTCTCTATTACACCTCTTACCATTTCGAAAATGAAGAAGTTTCACTAGCGTTGATGTTTGGTGGACGACAAGTGATGTTAAAAACTATGCACGAATCCGAAATTTGCCACAAATTCGATACTCGTAATGCCTTTAAGATCGCATCGGAAGAGAGTGAACCGTTTATTAAAATTAACCTTCCAATACATGATCTAAAAACATATAACGAGGCTGATGATTTGGCGTCGTTTGATGATAAGCTTTGTGCTAGATGTTATAGGTGTGCTAAGATTATAAATGAAGTAATGAGATTATTGTCCACACTGCCGTTAAAACTTTGCGAAACGCGGCTGTCTGGCGGTTCATGCCAAGATCTGGCAAAAATCAATTTGAAGGCAACACTGATATCTAGACTGAAATGTGAAAACGCAGGTTGTGAAGAGATGATCAGTGGTGGTGTATATCATGAGCACTGTCGGTATCAATGTCCCTTCAAGATTTATAAGTGCGAAAGTGCCAATTGTGACTGGAAAGGATGTCTCCGAGAGCAGATAAAACATGACTCTGAGAAACACTCAGTTCCTTTGAATAAAAGTGTCTGTTTGTTAAAGGATATTAACAAATTATACTTTATCAATGGCGATGATATATTTATCCACGAATATAATCTAGTCGGCCAAAAAGAATTGCATATAAAAACCATCAAACTAACTGAGCCGTTTTGGACCCACTCCTACACTTGGTCGATAAAAATAAAAGGAAAACATGAATACAGAAGTATAACCAAAGCTGGACATTATACAGTTACCGAGCGTACGGCAATACTAAACGTTGAAGAATATATTAACAAAGGTGCATTAACCGTAGAGACCTACATCAGGCGTAATTAAAAAAATAAAATTTACCATGTATTATTCTTGTTTTGAATTTTTAGTGTATAAGTAAGCTAACTATATATGTGTACACACTTATATTACAAATACATATTGTACTCTCATAGAAGTGTTGATATGAATAAATTGGTAACACTTTTTTCTTTATTATTTGTATTGTCGTATTTTTACTATTTTTAAACAGGTTAGTAATTTTTCTATTGTTTGGAATTTTGGAATATAATACTGTAATAATGTATTGTAATTTAATTTAATGGTGATATAAATAAAGGTATTGCAAGTGTCTAACAATTTAAAATCATTCCTGAGGGCGCAGCAGCCCTCATCCTTAACATTTGAACAGGGAACATGCGTCTTGTGACCAATCATTCAATAGTTTAACACTAATTCCGACCACTAAAGGGCATAAAATATTTATTCATAAACACTAACTATCTAAATATCATGCCGTAACATATCTAGTTCTTTAGCAACATTACTAAAAAATTCCCTCTATTCGACCGACTCATTATCTCTAATATCTGTTTCGCGTCGCGGACAATTTAAACCCCTAGCTAATGCCCTAACTTCCGTACGCGACCGCCACTCATCAGTGGGTGGACATTCAGATAAGAGATGCCGCGCTGTATCTACCCCACCACATTCACAAAGCGAATCATTAAACTGAAAACAGAAGGAAAAAAGTGGAGAAAAACGACATTAAAAGTGATTACTTATCATTTTGCGACAAAAACGAGTTGGAGCAAAAATGCGAAATATCGGGAGCACATAAAGAGAGAAAGAGAGCATTTGAAGCCATTTCATTCTAATCGAGTTTTATTACACAGGTTGCCAATTGTGCACTTTTTGCTTACTGATTAAAAAAATTACTTTTTGGTACATGTTGCTCTAAAGAGAATTAGTTAAAAGACCTTTTGAGTGAGTGGTTACAAGTGTTAATAATAGAAATGGTATTTGTCTTATCTTCTTTATTAGGTACATCAGAACTATATATTTCACACTTAAACATTACATCCTTAACTTAACCTTGTATCTTAACCTTGTATCTTATTCTTCTAGACTGTTCTATACTAAAGACGCTACTCTACTACCAACTACTGCTAATGAAAACAACTATACTATCCTAAACTAAATGGCGGTAACTTTAAAATGATGTCATTGTTCACAACAACAAGACCCATCTTCCCTAATAAAATTCTACATCTGACATTAGTACGTAACCCTAATAGCCAAATTAAAATCTCCGGCCACTATTTTTAGTATCTTCAACGTAAAGGCATTAAAATTGTAGTACAAAATGGTAGGTAATTTTATGTTGCAAAGTTGTTACTAAGAACTGTGCTAAGAAGTTACTAAGAATAATTGCGGGGAATTATGTGAGAACAGCAAGATTTCTCAACGTAGAATATGTGAATGCTCTCAATTGAAACACTGAAAATTAGATGCTCAAACGCCAGATTATGTAACGGTGTTTTATATTGCCGGAGTTAATTTACAGCAACAGATACTGTAGAATGAAAATTATATAAAGTTTGTTTGATCAGCATTGTTGTTACTTCTACTAAGCATGTGCTGTAGTTAGATACAGTACCAGTAGTCATAAGTAATACTTTACTTACCACAAATTAGTCAGGTACACTGTGTAATAGCCGTTAATAAAAGCACTATTTACAGTAACAACTTGCATTCAGCAAACTGGGTTTAGTTGCTGGTATTAATTAACGAGAATGGTTCCAAGTGAAACTTTATCTATTGTAAATAATTTTTTACCAAGTAAACACTTTACTTAGCCCATTTTTCTCAGTGCACCGCACCGTTTAAAAGTTATTTTCAATAAGCGAAATTTCGATCGAATGGTAAAGTCAAATTGCACCCCTTAAAGTTGAAGTTTCGCCGCAAAGGCCGTTTTACACCTAACTATTTATTGCGCAATTTATTGGGCAATTTAACATTGTTACGTGTATAACACGGATTTAATACGTATTATACACGTAACAATGTTAAATTGGTCAATAAAATGCGCCAATAAATAGCTAGGTGTAAAACGGCCTCAAGAGAGAGAGTGACCGTGAAGTTGCTCAAGACGAACAACTTCCATTCACAGCGTTTTTGTTGATCTGATGCGCCGTTTTCGAGATATGGCGTTGTTGCAAGACAAAAAAAAATCATCCAGTATATTGACCGTAGCAGATCTCGACGTACACAAACAAATATCGCCACGTGTGACAGAAGTGGAGATGTGTTTCGAATATGTTCCAATGTTATCTTGCCGAGACTCTATTGCACGAAGCAATACACCGACGTATTGTATGTAAATATTACTCAGACTCTCTGGAAAAGGCAGAGTAGACTGATAGAATTTGCGTGAATAGGATAGTTACATTATCCGCCTTTATTGAGTTTACCTGATTTCATTCCCATGTATTTATCTTATCTAATGATAAGAGAAATATAGAACTAGATAGCAAAAATGTCTCAAAAATCTTTACCCTATTATGGGAAAAAATGCATTACCTGAAAAAGTCATATCTGCTCAGGCAGCCAACAAAACGGGAAAGATATTTTTATTGCATAACTTCGAGGATTTTAGTATCGAAAGATGATCGAGAGCGTCATGGGTGATTTACTTTCAATAATTTAAAAAACATCAATTAAAGTTTGTTACAGATATCATTTGTATTAAATTGTAGCAGTTGAGCAATTATATATTTCTTTGTGCATATATACAATAAATGCCTAACTTCTATCAATATTGTTCAATTTTCTTTCTTAAAAATATAGGTGTTGTGTTAAAGTTGTGACTTTTATTATATTGAGCATACAATATTATTTAGTAAGTTGGCACTGTTTTTGGAAAGTGCTTTACTTACTTTATAAGCAAATTTAGCGCATCGTGAAGATATGAGGTATTTTTGTAAATATATATCGCGATTGTGATTATGATTCTAAGATTATTCGTTACGTCACAGCGATTAATCCGCGATTTGTTTTAGTTTTCCAAATTTTCCAAATTCCAAATTTCTTTTTCTATTTTGCGTTCATAAAAACGCAATTGTAACACGCTTTTGCGTATCGAAAAGTGCTTCATTGTGATACGCCTTTTTTCATTCTATATATTGGCTGTATTGAATACATTATGACAGAAAGCAAAATTGACGTTTAATGCATGTAAATTGTAAATACTTTAATCAAAAATTCTATACAAATTTAGTTTACATTGTTATTGTTATGAAACGTGGAATTACTGTATACATTTACACTGACGGAACAAGTATCTTGAGCATGTATTGTTATGCCAGGCAAATTCTTCGTAACAAAGTTTTGCTGAGTTATGTTATTGGCTTTAATGGAAGACTCTTGTGATTGAGAATCATTCGATGATATAACTCTAGAATGACCAGATGTACTTGGCCCTGATAAGTTGTGCGCTACAGCCACTTTACTTTTTATAGATGTTTCGATGTAACCCTCAGCTACCGCAGATGACTTCCATCCACCATGACGTTTTATAGTCAGCAAATCACTGCCTGCGTCTGCTAAGTGTGTAGCACTAGAACGTCTGAAGCAATGTCCAGTATAAAGCTCTGAATTGGGCAATTTTAGAAAATCAGCTATTAATTTAGGCATTTTGCCAATCGTATTAATTCCAATCGGGCACGATATACAATAACCATTGCGATATGTAAGGAAGAATCTTGAATGATTAATATTTTTGGTCGCAGGGCGATATATTTTTTAATTAAAGTAATCCATCTTTCATCGTAATTGCAAAAACTCTTACGATATTATTTTTGTTTTAGTACTGTCACCAAAAATAATATCACTCTTAAATTCTAAATCATGTATGGACATATTTGTTAATTCATCTCGTCTACAGGCACCTGTGTAACCCATTATTAAACGATCTAAATTAAATCCATTACATAAAAAATTACATTTTGCAAATAATATCGTACCTTTATTGCTAAATACAATGCGTCAGAACCTTCTTCTATAAATTTATTAATATCTTCAATGCATAAAATTTTAGATTTCTTAGCCTCGTATCCCTCAGAGAATCATTTCAATAGGCTTGTAATTTAATATATTTTGATATGTCTGTATTTTTATAAATGGAAAAGCAAGAACGAAGCATTGGAATACATAGACCATAAGGTAGAGATTTTTTTTTTACCTTGTAATTCAAAATATGCCAATAAAATGTTTTCAGATATTGTGTTGACATTATTCTGTACAGCCCATAGTTCAAATTGATGGTAGCATTTTTCATATACTGCTTTTGATTTTTTCGGTAATAAATTATGACGGCGTTATCCGCAATTTCACGCAGTTGTGGTGGCGTACAAGATAAATTTGTCTCAGTATCACTCATTTTTTACAGTTTACAGAGACTATATTATGAAATATATTGTTTAAACAATTTAAATAGCCGAATTTGAATTTTGAATTCGTCAAATGTCAATCGTATGTCAATGTGACCAACTTCATATAAAAATAAAACTCAACATTTTTAATGAGATTTTTATTAAGTATTTATTATCAATTTATAATGCAAAATAGAAAAAATAGTATAACGGACTCGTTTCATAAGGCTTTTTGTCGCACTCGTTCATTAGAAAACTCGCCTGCGGCTCGTTTTCTAAACTTGAACTCGTGCGACAAAATCATGCCTTATGAAACTCGTACTTTAATATACTATTAAAGGCCGCTTTACAGTTCGCAATTTTTCGTATTGCGTGTAATACAAATAGCACATGCACATTCAATGGATTTCGATCAGCTGGGTGCAGTCTTATTGGTGTTGCACGAAATAGAACGTGTTCTAATATTTTACTGCGCGCAATTTTATTGCACGCAATACGAAAAATTGCGAACTGTAAAGCGGCCTTAATACATATGTTATGTATTAATGTATTATCTCTTTATTACTTTACAATTACCTTATTAATTCAAATTGTTTAACTTTTAATAAACTCTGTATATTATAATTATGATGTAATTGTAAAGCAATTTTATCTGTGTTCACTTCACGTGAGAAAATGCTAAGGCTGATGCATGCGTTATCACATGCAGTTCCCGGGAAGGTAACATAATACCCGTAAGAACTAAGTTACCGGGGGAAGATAAGGTCGCTTTGTGAAAAGACGCAAATAGGAAGTAACAATTTATACTGCGATTGAGACACATGTAATTTTTTAAACGGTGTAAAAGAAAAGGAATAAAAATTGGAAATTCATCTCTAACAACACGTTTTTCATTCCAACCACCTACGTGCAAAAGTCATGTACCTTCATATTTTCAGCCATATTGATGTTTGAAATGCCAACAAACCACTAGTAATCGCTCCATAGGTACGATTATTGCGATTTATAATCGCTTGAATTGCGATTTGATTTTCAAACGTTATTACTTTGAAACGCGATTTGAATTCATACTTTTCCAACGATGTGATTTGTAATCGCACACATAATCACAATCGCCATTTATATTTACAAAAATATCTATAATATCGATAATTTAAACGGTAAAGTATCTTGAGGAATTCATGATCAAGGTAAAAATTTCAGTAAGTATTTTGCTAGTTAAATAAAATAAGTATTTATATTGTTATCAAGATTCAAATATAGTAATTGCCGGCGATAAAATATGTAAATATTGTAAGTAATGTGCAATTTTTGTGTACCTATGCCATCTATACGTCAATGATTTTAACTAAAAGGAGTTATTGTACCTTTAGGTATTTAGCAAGAGTTGGCGCCACATATATTAGATTTATAAAGAAAATGCTTTTCATTTTTTCTACAAAGTCAACGTTATTTGATAAATACATATACAAACTACGATGAATTAAATTATTAATATTTTCAAATCATTCTTGTTTTAGAAAGTTCTTTTTTGTAAAAGACATCGGGAAAGGCAAATTCCTAGAATGATTTATTTACCTATTCGAACGCAGATGTCGCCACATACGCATAAAAACCATAATAAAAGATAAGTATTAGCTTTGTGAGATTTGTCCTTTTTGTCACTTTGCGTTATTTACTTCTGAGGGAGAGGCATTTATTTTAATGACCTATTATCGCAGTATAACTAAAAATCCAGACGCATCATGGGAATACACTTTGGAATCTTGTATTTAACAATTTATGCAGCAGTTTCATGAGAGATATTTTAATCGTTATAATTTTGTGGGTCATAAAAACAAATATTATTAAACAATTTCAAGAAGAAAATATGTATTTGTTGAGTGTGCTCCTGTGCTCGCTTTCGTTGCGTTCTCGGGTCACGTTAACAAATCGATCGACATCAACGTTCAGATATCGTGTTTTACGGATAAACTATATCATATATGTTTTGCTTATGAATGACTCACCGTTCACAGGTCGTAACTACCATAAGAACTAATACTGTTTGTTGGTGACTGTTTTATAATGAAATCAAGGGTGCGTAATTATTTTAATTTATTAAATAACATACTGATGTAGTTTTTTATTAAAAAAAAACAATTATCTGAATAAATTTCTTAATTTAATGTTATTTTCATTTGAAAGTTGTTTTGATATTTTAGGATAACGGTGTATTTCTTTATACTTTAAGTTTTAGTAGAATTTTCGTGACTATATATAACATTATATTATTTATTTCACTATTACTATATTTTACCGTATTGGACGGATTTGTTTCCGTTTTTTGTTTGTTTTCTGGCTCTCTGCTTCGTACGTGCTAGCGAGAGAGCCAGTGTGATATAGATATCGGGGTGGCTCACATGTGTTGTTTTCTTTTGCTTGGAATTTAAAAATTTTAATATATTAATCTAATTAATTTGTTGCTGATATTAAGCCAGTGCAATGTTTAATCATACTCGCGCAGTTTAGATGAGTAATTAATACAGGTCTGTATTAAATTTAATTTTATATTTTAGTTTTAGGTATAAGATTTTTAAAGAACTGTAGATGATAAAGGTTGATATAATTAACACAATAATCATGGTTGTAACAATTCAAATACTTAGTGTTAATTTATAAATATCTTAAATTTAACTTTGTAAAAAAAAGGAAATTAGACAATATATTTGTTAAAAAAAACTATCTATTTTATTTAAAACACTGATTTAAATTTTCGTTTGAGGTACTTCATCTACAGCAATACGTTTATTAAATCCGCGCAAATAAAATCACAAACTTAAGCTCGTAAATCTTTAACTGTTCCCAAAAAACGTACATTTCCCTCAAAGATACAAATAATAATTGATTTTTTTTAGAAAAACAAAAATAAATTGGCAACAGCGCAGCCGCAGTTAAAAACTACGCCACATCGTTAAATCCCTCTGCAAAAAGCGGCCACTAATGCGCTTTGGTGCAGCGGACAAACAAAAAAGAATATATATAGTACGTAAAAAAAGTAATGAAATGTAAATACAGTACGTAAAAAAGATAATGAAATGCACACAAAACAAACAAAGTATGTAGTATTGTAAGTAAACACTAAACAATATATAAATAAGAACTATGGATGCGAACAGTTTTACTGTGCAATATTTGAAAAGACAATTTTAATTCGTTTAGTTATGAACAAAAAAATTCAAGTTAAAAGTATGGGTGAACCAAAATCAGAACTTGACGCAAAACTACAACGGCTAGTTTAGAGACTTTACCAAGAAAATTTAAGAAGGACATGTACGAAAAAAATGATTGGATTTTAGTTAAATTTGCATGTTATTTGATTTTTGTGACACCATACGTTTCCGTCACGAGCCGCCACTTGGCAAGATAAGCCGATATCTAATTTATAGGAGAAATTCATGAACGCTAGATGTAATTACACTTTGAAACGTTTTATAACAATGTAAGATAACGTTTGGAATCGTGGATACAAGCAGTTCTTGATCAAACTCAGAAAGGGGAGTTATTGCTTATTACTGGCACCCCAATATAATCAAAGCACAGTACGATTAGCAGTAATCGTCGATTTATAACGGGAACAGTTACCAGAAATCAGTCAACCGGAAAAAGGGAATTTATCCGCGGTCGCTTCCCGACGAATCTAGCGTATAATAACACAGTGATGGATGCTGACCTTATTTGTCTGTCGAGAATCCACAGAGAAGCGTGCGCGGCAACGTAACAACGAAAGATCGTGGCAAGTGAAGCTTTTCTTCGCCGCTACTGAATTATTTATTTACGGACGCGACAGTCTTGACAACGGAACAATCCGCAATTAGAGGTGGATGTGTAGTGGGGATATTGCGCGGTAAGGCGCTAGGCTTTAGGGGATTACACGGACTCGGCAACTCGCTAGACACCGGTGTTTATGCTTTAAAGTTATTCCATGTGTGTTTACGGTCATTGTATACAGGGTGAAAAGTTGCAAGCTGTGGATTGTATTTTGGGCGATTGAAAATGGGGATGACTTCATCTGTAGGCTGTTGCCGTTGGATTGCGATCGCTTCATTTATAGATTTTATTTAAAGATTTTTATTTCATTAATTTAAGAATTAGACGCTGCAACGCCATCTAGCAGTGAAGTTTCGAATTCCTTGTTCGCCACAACGCATCTTACCGTGATAGCAAAATTTAATGTCTCATTTTCGTTATTTATTTCCAAATTAATTAGTAATTCATTGTCATTTAAATTTGCTTTTCATTCTTCAATTATTAGTTCAAGTTTCGTTCATTAAAGCCTTTTCTTTTGTGCAAGTTATTCCGCATTGTTAAGGTTGTCAGTGACTTATTTGATTCACGTTGTATTTCCTGCTTCCGCCCGCTTGCATCAGCAAGGGAGACGCATAGGCTTGGCATAGCGTTGCGAACGAAGCTTTCACCGTCATTCACCGCAGATCCTTCGTATCATAGCAGGCCCTCAAGCAGTACATTTCATTCTTTTCCTGAGCGAATGAAGCGTTGTGCATGAAGCAAATTTCTCATATTGCCTTCACGCGTGAATATGCAGTGTGAACCGACGAAAGAGTGAAACGGGACTTATTCTCAAGTGACTATATGCATTGCGCACGCACTACCTAATATCTAGCACGAATGACGGTGAAGGCATCGTCACCAGGGGATGGAAACTTAACATTGCGCGCCCTCTCTTGCCGCCGGATTAGAAATAATCAGTATGTATCATAGTAGAAATCTATATCTTATCTTGGTGTGGATCCGTGATCGTTTGACATGGCGAGTTGTGACGTATAGTTGTTGACCATTGTTGCAAGCTACTTATTCTGTTTTCCTTTGAATTCCCGAACTTTGTTTATGGTGTATTTACCCTATTTAACATTTAACGTGTGTTTGGTGTTTTATGTAAGCGTTCTCTGAACAATTTCATTCCGTTTTTCATTTCATATAAGTTTTGTGTACATAGTTTTACAGTATTGGACATTTTTGTGCTATTTTGTTTAATTAAATACCGTTTATATGTTTTGTTTATATTATGTATATAGTGCTAGCTTTTAGTTTATTTCTGTGTATTTTAAATGTGTGCAATTAAAAAATGAAGTTACTTTATTTAAAAAAGAATTTCAAAATGAGTAACACCAGGTAACACGCCCTATAATCGAATTTCCCGCCATGAGTGGTTAGGTAATGCTAGTTTTATGCGACGGCAATAGATGGTGCAATCTAGATCGTATGGTTTGTCAAGTTTCCTATCTTTCTTATAGTTAATCGTTGATCGTCACCTACACTATACATTCACGCCGTGAAGGCAACTTCGAGAATAGGCTTCACTTCATTTGTTCGCTTCACATTGCAATATTCACGCACAACTATACATATGAATGAAAGCTACGTTCATCACAACACTAGCTTGGCACACTATCTTAGACGCGCTGTTAAAGGTGCTCTGTGCAAATTCGATTCAGTTACCACGTTGTCGCGCGAGAAACTTCTAAAATCGAGTGCATTTTTTTTCCGTTTACCTGGGGCAGCCAGGAGTTCTGTGTCCATTGCATCGATATTCCTGAAAAGGGTTTTACAACAGCAGCGTCAAGCCGGCATTCCTTTTGTTAATGGTGTCATCTTAGGTCACTGGTAAGCGGACTTTTGTTGTTAATTTTATCAGTTTAGTAATCCGATCCTATCTTAGGACCTACTACTACTTTATTTTGGTTTTGAGTTAAACCTCGAGGGTGAACGAAGTACCTAATTTGTGAGACCAAATCCGATCGTTGAATTCACATGCACCGCGTACGGAGCAAGTGGACCACGCCTATGGCATCAGCGTAACGCGCTAAACACCCTCACGGACGTATACACCGACACCCGCTAAATTTACCAGCTAAGGCTTATATTTTATTTTATTGTTTTCTTTTTCTTGCACCGAATTCATATTTGAAGTTATTTTATTATTTTTGAAATCCTATCACATGATACAGACCTTCCGGCCAACATTACTAACTTAGACATTAAGAATCAAATCTATATTTCGGAATTACATCATAATTAGTTATTTATTTTTTTTCCTTGCGCAATCATCTCCTATCGTTTAATTTATTACTTAAGTATAGAGGTTAAGACCGAACATCAATGTATTATCATCGTAACCTATGTTAATATTTAATTTTTATTGTAGTTCATTGTATTTTTATTATTTTGCATTTTATTTGTTTTGCCCGAGAACACCGGTCGCAACGACGGATACGTATAACATCTATACCTCTACACTAGTGATGGGGCAATCGGATCCAAAAAGCATTCATTAAGCGTAAACGGATATGTAGTCACTACGCTAAGAAAAATCGGAACTTTTTCTTAACGATTCCGATTCTTTTGGTAAACGATTCCAATATCGGTTCATACAGATACCGATTCTTTTTAGTCGATAAGGAAAAGAATCGTTAAGCAAAATGTAGTCGATAAGGAAAAAGAATCGTTAAGCAAAATGTAGCCGATAAGGAAAAATATTCGTTAAGCATCACATAGTCGAGCCGATGTATGTATATGTAGACACCGAGGCCGAGGCGAGTATATTTGCGGCATATTTCTTTTGATTTTTTTGCGATTTCTTATACGCTAGCTGCACAATATTTGTATAGAATTGTCTTAATACACACGCATACGTTATTTTAGTGGAACTAGAATTGCATTATCATTGGTTTAATATGAGTTAGGTAAATTTTAGTGGTGATACATTTGCATAATAAATACAAGTATTTTTTTTTGTTTAGTTACGAAATATATAATAAAATAATCGCAGTAATATTAATGTATGCTAATAAACTGACTTTTGTTGTTTCTTATATACCTATAGGTGGGCCACCACATTCGCGTCGGTTTATATACGAAAAGTGGTAACATATCTTCAATTTTTTTTGTTAAGGTTATACAGGTTCAGAAGGACCACATTTCAAAATTATTTTGAAGTATACAGGGTTGACTCAAAGAAAAGTTACACACCAAAGTTGTAAAAACACACCATTTATTATGACATATTTTGATAGTACAGACTAAATAAAGACAAGTTGGTGTTAGGTTTCTTATACCTAACTCGACCCTTTTACGAGATAATTAACTATTCTTCAAAATGTAGATCAAAATTTAAGAGACATGCCTGTCATGCATATTTAAGCTAGATATTTTAAACTGTATTTATTTTTTAACTAAAGAATTAGACTTGATAATAAAATAAAAGTAATGCAAAAAAATATACAGGGTGAACAGAAACATACTTTTAATTTTCTCTGTCTTTAAAGGCAAGTAAGTTTCTTATTGTAAATGGAACACCCTATATTTATTACCTGATTTAGATTCTAATTTTAACGGTCTTTAAGATTGTATTAATGTTTCCTATACATATCTCTTGAGTTTCTTAGTAATTTAGAACTTTCTATTTCAAATATTAATTCCTATCCATTCTTTTTTCAAAAGTAGACTTAGACAAAAGTGTCGCTATTATTCATTATGCACAAAGTTACTTGCCTTTAAAGATAGCGAGAATTAAAAGTATGTTTTTGTTCACCCTGTATATTTTTTTGCATTGCTTTTATTTTATTATCAAGTCTAATGCTTTAGTTAAAATATAAATACAGTTTAAAATATCTAGCTTAAATATGCATGACAGGCATGCCTTAAATGTCGAATACAACGAGATGTTTATTTTGTTTTCATGCACGTGTGCGATAACGATTTTTTGCGGTTTATAGTAACTTACTATAGTTATTACGTACCGGCGTTTAAAAAAGCATATAGAAAATATCAATATTATACTCGTATTTTATTTGCCGCTTTCCCATTAAGAAATATATTTTAGTTTGCCCTGCTGATAAGACATAGAAATTTCAAATTATCTGTATATGTCCGTGAGTTTTAACAAAAAACAGGGTTTCGTATTATGTATATACTCTTTTATAGTAAAGACTTCGGTGTTTTATTCGGCGTTTTTGTTTGATATTTCACATTATAGGAAATTACGAATATGAACACTTTTTTGTTTGTTTTATTTTTTCTTTATTATCCAAAGCGGTGTAATTTCAATGAAAAGAAGCAAATGTCTTAAAAAAGAACTGGGTTTTGTAAATACAGGACTCCACTAATTGCTTTTCATAATAAATGTGTAGTTTATCAACCTGATTAAGCCATCCCTTATAAAAGAAAAAAAAAGATGTTAGGTGTAAATGCAACTATCCTTTATCCTTATTTATGAAGCAGAAAACAGAAATTCCCAAATCTCAGTCTTTTTTTTTTTCATTTTTATGTACTTTCTTTAACAGACTAAACAGAAAATTTTATTAGCATACAGTAATATTACGTCGATTATTTTATTATGTATTTCGTAACTAAACAAAAAAAAAATACTTGTATTTATTATGCAAATGCACCACCACTAAAATTTACCTAAATCATACTAAACCAATGATAATGTAATTGTATTAAGACAATTCTATACAAATATTATGCAGCTAGCGTATAAATCGCAAAAAATCAAAAGAAATATGCCGCAA
The DNA here is from genome assembly GCA_004143645.1 of Protaetia brevitarsis. NCBI lineage: Eukaryota > Metazoa > Arthropoda > Insecta > Coleoptera > Scarabaeidae > Protaetia > Protaetia brevitarsis. The sequence continues at coordinate 74,468 of RXPK01001205.1, forward strand.
ATAAAATAAAATGCTCGCCTCGGCCTCGGTGTCTACATATACATACATCGGCTCGACTATGTGATGCTTAACGAATATTTTTCCTTATCGGCTACATTTTGCTTAACGATTCTTTTTCTTATCGACTACATTTAGATGAACGATTCTTTTTCCTTATCGACTAAAAAGAATCGGTATCTGTATGAACCGATATCTGAATCGTTTAGCAAAAGAATCAGAATCGTTAAGAAAAAGTTCCGATTTTTCTTAGCGTAGTGACTACATATCCGTTTACGCTTATTGAATGATTTTTGGATCCGATTGTCCTATCACTACTCTACACATCAATATCCCGTGCGCACTCCTGGAGTACCCCGATACGCACCCTTCTCCAAACATTGTAAAACTATAAAGTATGACAGTAAATTTATTTAATTACATAATATTTCTTCATTTATTAATTTTCCCCTACCGAGGTTTCTTGGTGTTACAGACCCAAAATCAGTAGGTAATTATTACCCTTGAATAGTAGAAATGCTTAGATTAAGCAGGTACGTATTATCAGTTCAATATACTTATATTTTGGAAGCAAATAATGGCAATACTTCAAATAATACTTTTGTATACTTCTATCAAATGTACATAAAATTATTGAGGCATAAATATGATAGTTTCCAGTTGAGAAAATCTATTTACTCAAATCTAAAAAAATATTTTTGTGGTGAAAATGTTATCTGTTCATAATGATTTTAGTATATTACATTTGGACTAAAAAATTGTTTCGTCTAACAAATTCACGGGTTCGGAAAACTGAACAAATTTTATTCTCAATATAAATACATCATCTTCTTGCTTATATAGGAAGTTATTTTGTAAAAAATCACGATATAGTAGTAGGAACTCATACTGTAAAGTTCATAACCACTTCAATCTTGATTATTAATTAATGAAATTTGCATTTATCGTTTTTGTAACAGTTAATTCGTAGGCGCGTACGATGAGAAGTCAACCTTAATCGTAGCTGAAGCAGATTTTTTTTTTGCAAGCGTCACCGATATCCAGACTCCGATCCAGCGGAAGATTTCAATTTTATGGAAATGTAGAGGTTCGGACGAGTATTGCCGCAGGATATTACCATCGGGCGACCGTTCATAAATTACCTATACACAGACTCGCAAACGTACCTTCTAGAGGTCATACGCAAATTCACGACGATAAAAGATTTACTAAGGAGGCTGCCCCAACTCGTAGACGCGAACCTCATGCTGGTCCCGTACATTAACGACCATGAATAATGCGCAGGGTATTGAGATGATTTTAAAGTTTCTAGTGGGTACGTTAGGTTGCGTGAAGCTGGCGGTAATTGAGAGAGAATTCCGTTTAAATAATCAGGCGCGGGTGATGTGGTGAATACATTTTCGTTTTGGGTGTTATTTGAAACTGCTTTTATGTGCTATATACGCTCTAGAATTTGAAATAATAATGTGCGGTCGGGAAACTTTTTTAGGACATTTTCGATGGAAGAAGTGCGAGTTATTACCTTTTGATTAGATATTATAAGGACTGCGATGATGTTTGCTGTATGTATTAAAATTACGGAATATGTGAGGCTAATTTCAAGTAGATTGGATGTATTTTAAATAATCGCAAGGAATTGCAATTGGAAACCTACTGCCCCAGGTTCATTGATAACTTAGTCATGAGTGAATTCGAAACGGACTTTGACAAATTAGCCTACACTCCTGCCTTATTCGTTCTTTCAAACCAGCCTTAATATTTTTTCCGGTTTGGTTTTAAAAACTTTGCCTTTCAAGTACCCCCATAAGAAATAGTCCATTGGTGTTAAATCCGGAGACCTGGGCGGCCATTCAAAAGGTCCTCTTCTACCAATCCATCTGCCTGGAAACACATCATTTAGATACTCACGGACAGGTCTTGCAAAATGAGGAGGCGCGCCGTCTTGTTGAAACCAGATGTTTCTATTCTGGACATCAGCTTCAAGGCGGATAAGGAATAGAGTAGCCAAATACGGACTCGAGTTCTTCCTGGCAGAATTTAAATATCTCGCTCCATTGGGATTTTCTTGGAAGAAATTGGTCCTATTACTCGATCACAACAAACATTGACTTTTTCTGGATGTTGAGTGTGGCCCTTATCATCATCCATCGTGGTTGTCTGCCCAATAACGACAGTTTTGACGATTTACCATCACCGTTTAACATAAAACGGTTGATTCATCAGAAAATAGAACGTTTTTCTATGTTTACAACATTTCTGTCTAGTAGATCCATTATTTGTTCGCAAAACTGCACTCTTCGATCCGGATTACCTGAGAAGATATCACCTACCCACCTCAATCAAATTCTAGGACAGTAGTCAGTGTCTTTTTTCAAGTTTTTATTCCTTGTCATTAAAAAGTTATTTAACCATTTACAAAAACTAATTCGAAAAAATGAAAAATCTTATTCAAATTAGATTTTTATGAAAGTTTAAAAAAATGGCAACGTAAAGGGTTTTTGTTTTATCTTTTTTTTGTCGAACCAGGTTGACGTCTTATCACAATGTCAAAAAACAAGGTAATAAAAAAAATAAGTAAGAAGTGAAGCCAGTATTCGACTCGTATTGAGCGAGGACACTTATTAGTTTGTCGTTTTCGTGAGAAACAGCGTTGTTTGAAAAATCGACCATAATGCCGTATTTAATTGAAACCCACAAAATTGAAATTTAATGATGATTGGCTACGGAGGTGGACAAGAACACAAAATGAAGTTACTCATTTATTCAGAGAGAAGTATCCTGATTTACCATTTATATCTCAAAGTACCGTAGCAAGATTGGAAACAGTTTCGGGAAAACGGGCATTTAAGGAAAACAATATCATCATCAGAGTGCGCTCAATGAAGAGTAAAACTTAATGTACTTCTTTCTGTTCAAAACAAAATCCTATATCTCCAGTAGGCTGATAGGTAAGGAACTCGAAATTAGCCAAGTCTTCGGTGCACAATTCTTAAAGCGCACAAATTTTATCCCTATAAATTGACAATCCTCCACGAACTCACCGAAGGTAATCCGGATCGAAGATTGCAGTTTTGCGAATAAATGATGGATCTACTAGACAGACAGAAATGTTGTAAACATAGAAAATGTTATATTTTCTGAAAATCAACACCGTTATGTTGAACGGTGAGGTAAATCGTCAAAACTGTCGTTATTGGGCAGACAACAAACCCACGATGGATGAAGGAAGGCCACACTCAACATCAGAAAAAGTCAATGTTGGCAGGCATTGTTGGGAATCGAGTAATAGGACCAATTTCTTTCCAAAGAAATCTCAAATCGAGCGAGATATTTTAGAATTCTTGCAGGAAGAACTAGTTCCGAATTTGGCTACTTTATTCCTTGATCAGCTTGAAGCTGATGCCCACAATAGAAATATCTGGTTCCAACAAGACGGCGCGCCTCCTCATTTTGCAAGACCTGTCCGTGAGTATCTAGATGATGGTGTTTCCAGGCAGATGGATTGGTAGAGAGGAACTTTTGAATGGCCGCCCAGGTCTCTGGATTTAACACAAATGGACTATTTTATGGGGGGTACTTGAAAGGCAAAGTTTTTGAAACCAAACCGGAAAATATTGAGGTGTTGAAAGAACGAATACGACAGGAAGTGTGGCTAGATTTCCGCTCAAGTAATTAGAAATGTTCAAAATGAGTTTCGGTTCCGTTTAGGGTATTGTCAGGAAGTACATGGACAAACATTTTGAACATTTATTGTAGAAGAGATATGATTGAGGTGAATCCGATTTCTTCATTTTCGAATTGGTTATTGTTAAATATCATTTTAATGACAAGGAATAAAAACTTGAAATTTGGTACGCATGTGTAATTTGATATACCCTTTAAGAATAGTTAAAATTAAAAAAATAAAAATTAGGGCTGCCATTTAAAAAAAATGTCGTGACGTCATACTCAAGTTGGGACACGCGTATAAATTTTTCAGAGTGAAAAGTGAGCAATTTAAAATACTAATTGACTTGTCCGATCATATTTCCGGAAAAAATACTTCGTCTTCGCTTTATTAAATTTATTCTAGATTACAGACTCACACTGTATTTAGGTAGATAAGTATTTCCGATCAGAACTTAACGTACTTTTCATTTTAAAATGGCTTCTAAATTTATCTGTATTATTTTTTTTTTGTGTGGGTATTATTTTAGCTCACAATAAACGAGGTAATAAATTACTGCTAGCTGAACTAAACTAAACATTTACTCAAACTTGCGAAACACACTGAGAAACCTTTCGATGATTCAAATCTCCCATAGCGGTAACTTACTATGTGTTCCTTGAACCTAGTTCCTATCACACGCTTCGTTTAATGCAATCTATTTTTTCGAAAATGACATCTTGCTTTTAGCTAACCGAAATCTAAAACCTAGATGAACAGCAGTGATTGACATCTTTCCTTACAGTTTCTCTTCGATACAAAAATCCAATTAATTGATTCCGGTCGCGTCATTGGTTCTTATCGGACGTTAATATCGAGAACAGCCCGATGACAGTTGATTAAATGTATCACTCACGGCGCCTATTCGTGTACGCAGACTTTGCCCACGCTGTTCGCATTCAAGATCGAAACTTGTGGTGATTTTCGGCGGCTTTAGACGCAACTTCGTTCGGGCGATGAGGATTATTTCGCTTCGGTGCGGGCAAAAATACTGAAGATAGGGGGAAATGGAAGCGGGGCGGTTATTTATGGTTACTTCTATGCTAGCGGTGTTGGTTGTATGGGATGGATTAAGCCGTGATAAATTGAAACGGCAGGGTTTCATCTTCTGGTGATGTTGTGACGGGTAATTTTTATATTTCGTGCCGGAAAATGTTGTGTCTGTTTCAGAACATTCGGACACAGGACTATAGGTTTTAAAAAATGCTTTTTGTATAATTGAAATGGTAAGCAAAGATTAACCTGTGGCAAATTGTCAAATTGGGAATAACCTTGCTGAAAGACTATAGGCTGTACAGGGTGAAAAGTTGCAAGCTGTAGATTGCATTCTGGGCGACTGGAAAATGGAAGAACTTCTGTAGGCGTAGATATGCCCGAGGCCGCAGTACAGATGCAGTATAAGCTGTAAGGACAATGGATGAGTCATCGGATTCTCAATTTTTAAGCCTAAGGCCTCTTTCAAATGAGGCAATTAGTTGATCCCACTAGTTGAACGGACGGTCGTCAAGAGCATACTGATATAGCAAATGATTGGGTGTCAGTATGTTCTTTGACAACCGTTTGTTCAACTAGTGGAATCAATGAATCGCCTCGTCTGAAAGAGGCCTAACTTTACTTCAAGCAACAGCTTTCCAATATGGCAATTTCTTATTGTTTACATTGGTGTCAACATAAATTAGTTGACCTGATCCGTTTAATCTACATGATTTACTTGTTACTTTATTCGTTTAAAATTACCTGCACTTTTGAAAACGATTAATGAATTGATAAGGTGCATTATGTAAAAGGTAAGGTTAGTGGCCATAACATTTACATACTTTATTAGGTTTAAGTGAAATTAACGTGAAAGAAGACGCCAATGGGCATCATGCTATTGTGCCATTCGCTCTTCCAAGATAAATTCTGATGCTAATGATGGTTGCAGTTTCTTTGGATTTCCGAATGAATTTATTATATACAACAGGAGACGAATTAAGAAAGTACATGAATAAGAGTTTTCTAGGTCACATTAAATCCATTTATTTGTTAGATACTCATTTTAAACCGTATCACTATTTATCACAATAACTAACTTAATGCACTTCATTATATGTTCACTTTTTAAAATAATGTGATTTTGGTCTGAACTGCATTACACTAGTATAAATTTTAATGCACACATTTCATATTTATTTACAGTATAGACAACTCGATATCATTTAGCCAGACTTCTGAAACTCTATCCATTTATGCACCCCCGGACATCATTGTAGACAAGCCATGAAATAAATTAGTCGAATAAAAAGGAACGCTGTATTACATAGAACGATATACCACATAGTCCTAGCTCTTGAACCCTAATTATAATCAGTTGGTGTGTGTTCATGTCAGAAATTTGAAAGTCTACAATAAAATCCTTCCACCGAAGTCGTTGCTTTTTTATTAATTTATTTGAGAAAGAACCACAACATATTTATTCCTAGAAGAATATTTTATACTATAAAATGTATAAATAAAGATTGTAACTTGTTGTTACACGGAAAAATTAATTTCAGCATACATTTTGATTTAGTAATTTATTTTAGCATAAATTTTAGTTTATTTAATCAATGTTTCGTGTTAAGCTCGTTATGGTCGCCGGAATGCGTCTTAGTTTCATTTTTTAGAGTATTGCGTCCCCTCCACGCGACGCACATTGAATCTACGCACACTATATCCCTACGCGCCCGTGTTGGATTTACGTACGCTTGAATCCCCGCTAGCGCCGCTTGCCTATATAAGCGTAACATCTACGGTCGGCAGACTCCCCCGGTTTCCGATATTCTCCCTGGCCATATTACGTTGTCGTCCCACGGGGTGACACGATTATAGCCGTTTACCGATCCTGTAGGACTATATTTCGTTGTCGTCCCTCGGGTGTGATACGAATATAGTTTCTTTTCCGTTCTCGTGGGCTATAGTTCGTTGTCGTCTCTCGAGTGTGGCACGAATATAGTTTCCCTTTTCCGTTCTCGTAGAGCTATAGGTCGTTCGTTGTCGTCCTTCGGGTGTGACACGAATATAGTCCTTCCGCCCCACTTTCGATTAGCGACCGTATTTCTTTTTTCTGTTGCTCGTTGTCGCCCCCAGGGTGTGACACGACTTTAACTCGCAACAGCCGATATAGAACCGCTTCTCGAGTCAAATAGTTTCGAGATTGTTTCTTTTATTGTTTATTATCACGTATAACGTAGACTGATTTCTGCCATAAATCAATAAGATTTCATTTGTAACGATTAATCCGACGAGCGTCATAAATTAAGCGAAAACCCATGTATATTTATTTCACGTGCCTTATCGGAAAATAAAACCGAAAATCCCGTTAAACAAATCGAGTATTTCATCGTAATTCATTGCTGTATATATATTATTGTTATATGTTAAATATTAATTGTGATTTTGCTTGCCTGTATTTACGTTTGAGCACTTTTTTATCGTGTTGTTGATCTAAGGAATAAAACTACGAAAACTAAGTATTTGTTTCACTAGAATAAATTTTATTTGTTGCGTAGGTACTCAAATAAGAACCCTGGATAATAACTCACGCACTGAAGTTACTTCATTAGGGGTAATACATAAAGTAGATGAGCGAAAGATAAGCGCGCGATCTTTTAATGAGAGCTAAAGATAAATCAGGTGTTAAAGAGAACATCATACACAGAGAAACGTCGTTACAAGATTTAGTTCACAAGAAGGAAAGAATGTGAACTCAATTATTGTAAAACACTTGTAAATATATGCATCACTTAATCAAACATTATTTTACTAGAATCGTGTTTTTTATTACTATAATCTGTTCAGAAATATATGCAATAAAATCAGAATAAAAAAGCGCATAAATTTATGTATTTTTCTAATCTATTTTCATACTTCCTTTAAAATATAAATTACTCCACACGTTTGAAAATTCCCGGCAACAACTTTACAAGATGGTAGTTATGCTTGAAAGTCATTGAAAACGGACCACAAAAGAACAAAGGATATTGCGAGCTCTATCATCCTTACTGTTAATACTGTGGATGAATAGAGAGTTCTAGACTCTATTTTTCATCTACATACATTTTACGTGCGCTATTAGTAGATGGCGCTAGACTAGTAAATTATTAATTGCTTAATCAAACCATCGAACACGATTCGCATGACCTCGATGCGATGTTAGGAAGGCAATACAGCGTAATTACATATTACCATTATTATTCAGATCTCGCTCGTGTTTGATATTCTGATTAAACCGCACAGCAGGCTGCATGAGCATACAATTTGGTTTGCATATACTGTACACACAAGGCCTGTAAATTACTAGCAATGTGCTTAATGAATATTTCTTGCATTCGGTAAAAGGGTAAACGAATAGACATTCGAAATCTTCGCCTGCCGAGTTCTCGCTACATGAACATGAACTGCAACAAAATTTAAAGGCGCAGAAGATTGTAAGATGTTTAGTGGACGACAGAAGTCACCAATGTTGTCGCTCACACTTTCAGAGGCCGGCTATTATATCTTTACTTAGTATACAGGCTGTTCAAAGTTACCAGCGCGCTATTGCCAACTTTATTAATATTGCAGCTACTATGTTGGTTAAATTGTCAAAGATGGATGGTTTTTGACGTTGATGATTATCGCGTAATCAGGAAAACAATTGAAAGTTATAATAGATAGAAAGATAACTTTGCTTTTCTCTTCAATGGGAAACCATTTTATGCACGCAATGTTGCTACAATGGTATGACTCTAAAATGCAAAATAAAGGAACTACGACTCATATGATGATGGATTCGATACAACAGCCAAAACTTTGGATTGTTATATAAATAACCTTCGGCTACCCATGCTTGTAAAACCTGAATCTTCCTTGTACAATTTAATAGATTATTCTGTTAAAGCAAATGTTCAGGACTATAGTGGACACCTGTATACAATTATATCGATTTTAGTTTCACTATTGTATCAACCTAAGTGTGTATGTATGATATTTAAAATATGAATATGTTACCTAAATTTCCGGCACCGAAAGTGACGGTCGAGTACCGTGAAAAATCGCGAGGCAAGAACTCAAAATAAAAAGACGAAAGGTGATGCACTCCGTTTTACACACTTCGAAGAAGTGGGTGGGTATTAGGCAATCATGCGGGGTGCCAGCTGGCTGTCGCGAGGGAGTGGGTTGATCGAAATACAAACCCATGATGGTAATAAATTTCGGCGGCCACCTGCTTAGGATTACTTACGCCTGTCATGCCCCCTGATGCAGGAATCCAGGTGCATAATTAAACTCGAGGGGTAAAAACCGGTTTGCAAATAACTCATACACAAAAAATAAAAGAAATGAATTCACTGATAAACAGTTAAACCTTTTATTAATAAAATTATTAATCAAAGAAAGTTGGTGTTATTGACATAAAATTCAAAGAAAATAACTGTGATACTCTGTATCAGTAAACGTTATTAAGCGACTATAAAAATAAGTATAAAATATAACATGAAATTCGAAAACAATATGAATACTCTGTATTCAGTCACACATTAATAAAGCAAAAAACTAAAAACCAAAGTGAATTTGATAAATTCAAGAAAATTTTACAGTTAAAGAAAAACAAATTACTAAAATAAATCTAAATATTTGACTCGACTTATACTTGATGGTGACAACCACCCTGTATATTACAGGCCGATATACAATCGGTTGATGTTTTAAGTACATATTTTGAATTCGTTAAAAAGAAACTGAAAGCTATATGAATACTAAAAGTGAACTATTTTACTAAACTAGTGATACCCTCGATCCTGATATAACATAAATAATCTTACAGTATCGTTAATAAAGCAATAAAAAAAACCTGAATGATCGGGGTTGTGAAAATTTTAAACGCGGACAAAATTTACAATAAAAAAAAGCGTGCAACTTAGCTTTTGTTCTCAATCTACTGTTTTCGGCCATGGAGATCCTCTCGCGATCCGACAGATCGTAGCCTCTGGGCTGACTTGGTAAATGCCAGAAGAGCAGATGGTCCACTGACTTCTAAGGAGGGTAGGTAGGATTTCTCCGAAGAGACTTTAAAAAGGCCCGCAGAAGTCTCAGCCGCACGTGGGTGTTTCAAAATCTCACAATAAACGATGGGAAAATTCCAAATTAATAAATAAAGGGGGTAAAGAACTCTAAAACACAGAAACGCAATTAGTGATTTAAAGAAATAACAAGATCTGCTTACCGTTAAATAACGAGGTTTTACAACGAAGAGAAGAAATAGACAGAATGGCGTTGCAAGACGCGTGGTTCTCAAATTATATCTCGTTTATCGAACACATCTGCTATAATATTCACGAAATTCCACACCAAACACCAGAGAATATACAGCCAATGAATATTTCCAGTAAACTTCCAATTAAATCCACAAATGTGTGAAACTATCCAAAAATTCCGAAGATAGGAAGTATTACTTTAAGAACGCGGTCTATTCAAACAACCCAGAATGGCCAGCAAGCCGGAAGGAAGGAAATCGTACACAACCAATCAGAAGACAGATAGATAAAATAGAATACAGACATAGAGGTGCCCTCTGACGTCGAGAAGATGTAAACACAGAATAAATGATCTGAATAGACGATCAATCGGCAAATCGAACAGATCTAACGGTGCGTGGGGAATCGATACTACGGCAATGTGCAGAACAACATATCTTAACCTACCTAGAAATGAAACGTCAACTGGTCAAAACATGGAAGAAGAATTTACTGAAAATTGAAAGAAATTAAACGAAAATCTCTAAGACCGTATTAAGTAAAGAAAACTAACTGTAAGCAAGTTGAGACTAAAAGATACAAATTCTAGCTAGACGCACTAGCATGGGAAGAAAACACAATTTGAAAGCCAAATTAAACGATAAGGTTTACGTTGTGAAAAACAAGAAGTGGAGCATTTCTGAAGGTAGAGTACGGAAAAGAGAAAATAGCATTACAAACTTGTCAAAAGACTAGCGAGACTAAATTGAGGTAGCGAAGCAAAAAACCGTACAAATACTTAAAAAAAAATGCATATATAAACTACGCAGCCTTAATCGAAAGCTTGCCGCAGGACCATTTTTTACAAAAACGTAAATAACCCGTTGTTATTACAGATAGACATATAGTAGGTTATATAAAGTGATGTTATTTTTCTAGTAAAATTAAATGGAATAAATATAGATTTCTATTTAAAAAACGGAGTCGTATGCTTTTCCTACTTTTGGAACATCTGTATAGTCAAAATATTTTTGGTTATGTAGCTTGAATTCGTATATTTTGTATAAAAACTTTTCTAAATAAATAGAGCTTTATAAAGACAGTCTCGAGTTCGGTGGACACCTGTACGTTTGGTGAATATTCTCGATTTCTTAACATTGATCTTTTGGGGCAATCTGTAATTTAGCATGTTTATATCTATTCTGTTTGATTCGACTATTAATAAAGGACAATTGTGAAGTTAGTTTCCACGTCTTCCATTTTTGGAAACAGTTAAAAGCACAATCTCCGAACATTTGCTAATACATTTTTCATCGCCCATTAAGAAACTAGTGCTAATGCAACGACTTTTGTCTCAGGTTGAGGGTGAGGCACATGCTGCATCTTTTGCCTCTTCAATAATTTCGGGGGGCGTGCACTTTATTTCTAAAATCACTATTTAGATCATTCGTTATTATTGATTGACTTACTTACAATGCTTACCGATATCCCTGATACGTTTTCAATTAAAAATAATTTCAATGTTGACAGTGTCCACCTTACAGCTTTGTGATGTTACTATAGAAACAACCCGTATCTTTTCACCACTCCAAAAGTCTAAAGCTGCTTGCAAACCCGCTTATTTTTGAAAGTAGATGTTTTTGAATATATTTGTCAATGTTTGAAGAAAAAAATTGTATATTTTATTTGGAGGGGAAGTTACTTTTAACTTTTCATGACTTGCTTTCTATTAACACCAGGGCCCAATGAAATGTGTCACTTTTTCTCTATATAATATAATATACTATTTCTTTAATGAATATGAACTATTTGAAATTATGCAACCAGTTACATGCATTTAGTGCTCTTAAGGAGAAAAAAATTATCAATTTCTTTATTGAAGATAACCATGCTAAATGACTTTTAACATTTAGGTTAATTCCATGAAAAAAAAAATTAATTGGTTCAAGTATATGAATACAAGACGTCAAAGGAAACCTATTATCTTCATGTTGTTTCTAGAAGTGTTTTCTTAGTCCATGCTGTATATAATGCTCTGTTTTTTAGAACAAAATGCCCAGGAATTTAAAATTTTAATTTTGTTTGATTCAGTATAAAATTAAATATAACTAAATCCAAAATTTCAAATTATTGGTAATTTCTTTGTTCGTATACAATTTTTTTTCTTTTTCTTTTTTCTTTTCATAAAAGTAATACAACATATAGTGGTTTATTCACTACGATCTCTTGATATAAGTGATTTGTAAAAGTGTATTCACTGCTAGGTAGCACGGGATACTTGCAGGCGCACCAAATCATCTGTCGAATTGCTTTCCAGGCGCTTGCTAACGATTGTTTAAAATTGGAAAAATGTAATCATCAAATATCATTGTAAAAACACACCAAACGTGCAAATAAAAAAGAATGTTTTAAAACAATACAAGCGTAACTCTTTTTTTAAACAAAATGTGTTCACACTTCTGAGATTCTATAAATTTATTTATATAAAAATAGTATTCACAACTTTTCTGGGATTTAATAAATGAGGTTTAAAGAAATGTAAAATTAAAAAGTACAATTTGAAATCAGAGCCCCTATCGTAAATGGAGAAATACAAAATTTGTAAGGATAACTGTAATATTTCACCGTTTATGTAACTGTGTTACGATATATGTTAAAATAACTATTATCATAGGGACCATGTTAGTGAGTGTTAGATTTTTTTTTACCAACCTTTAAATATTAAAAAATCCTTGGAATTGACTAAATAAATGCGGTTCATATAAACTTAACCCTCAAATTTAACACAAATTACAAAAATCTAAGTTACTGATTAACATTGAATTTTAAACTACTTATCTTCTTTCTTTAGGTTGGGATACACTTGATGAAATACTAACTTGATGCGAACGGCCGCTCTAAAGGCGGGTGGCAGGTAATTCTCTGAGTCAGGTTGGAAAGTTCTTATTGATGGCTCCAGGAACGGTCAAATCATGGAATGTATTCTATCCAGATTCCTTCTCAGGAAATTTCATAGGGATTCTCGAAGATTATTCAGTAAAGGTATGGATTTACCATTATTCAGGTTTTTATCGAATAGTTTTAGGTAAACACTTGTGGAACGTTGATTTTCTGACAGTGTGGCATAAAAATTGTTATAGGATGTTCACTAAGAGCCGTCGTTTTTCGTGGCTACAAGCAGAATGAGAATTTAAGCTAAAATTACCAGTAATCAACCTTCGATTGTTATCGCTGTTAGGTAACCAATCTCGAAATTCAAAAGGATAACCAGTAACTGACATTAAAATACCGTTATTTACTCTAGTTTGAGGGGCATACACAAATGTTCACGAAGATAAACATCCCAGAAGAATGAAAAATACCCCCAAGCAAAAAAATATTACAATAAGAAAAAATGTAGAGCAATAAGCTTGAATTAACAAATAAAATAAAATTTACATTATATATAAGGCTATACTTAGCACCTATTGCTAAGATGCTCTATTTTTATAGCAATTTTTAAGAAATTCAAAATTTGCCTGTAGAGTAGGCAGCTGAGTATGTACTTCAACTTACAATTACTCCTTCATTTGGCTTTGAAACCTGTTTTAAATCACTCTAAATTATATTCCATACACCTGTTTCCATAGCAATAAATAACCATATATTTTCTGTAAATTTTCCAACAGAAACAAAGGCTGAAACTTCGTATGTTTTGATTGCATCGCGTCTGGGCATGTAGGAGGTACTGTACAAATTAATTTTACAGACTATCGACTCGCTCTGCGCTGTGAGGGTCGTATTTACCTACCTATACGAGGCTTAATCGAGTCCGCTTGTGTACAAGTGCTTACTACGTAGCTCCAGGGCGAGAAATACGGCAGGCACTTCTATGAATTCGAATAGCTTGCTTATCAAATAAACGAGTACCGGGCGTTAAAGTGTAAAGCGTTTCAATTGAACCAGTTAAAAGATAGTGCGTCGACTATTGTTTGTGGTAAGGGGGTGGTGTTTTTCATCCCACATGTGAGGGTGAGGCAAGAGAGAGAGAACAATAGTACAGCATACGGGACAATATGTCTACAGGCTTGGGAGAATAATATAGTTGTAACCTCTTTAACAGTCATGAGCGTGGCGGGTAACTAAAAACGATACTGCTTCAAATGTACTTACCAAATAAATTTTAATTTATCTTTTTTTGCTATGGAATGGATGTCTATGCGCGTTTGACGAGTATTACAAACAAAAGTGCTTAACAAAATAAGAGTGTTAACACTGCGTAGGCTTTCACGGCCGGTAACTATAACTAAACAGCTTCTTGCGATCCCTGCGTGTCAAACTTTCGCATTCGCGTTTCGCTGTTCATACTGACAGCTTCTTCACATAACTGAACTGATTCTCATGGTCCGACATTCTTCTTATATACGCCCCTGATGCATCCAACGTGTAGTTTCTGCCCATTGACCGTGACGGTCTAGTAGGCTCTTCCACGTTGCTAAGGGGTACCTTCTTCTACGTTAACGGTTTATTCTTCTCTATTCTATGGCTTCCCCTGATGAGTTCTTTCCCGTAATTCCGGTGTAGTTATTACTTAGATTCTGAAATCCATTTTGTGTCCGGTGTCTGCATGTGTTCTGCCACGCCGATTGGCTCGCCTTCTTAATCTGGGTCCCTCCGTGTTCTTTTATTCTTATGTCGATGGCCTCTTCTGTTGTCCGACGAGCACTGTCCGCATTGGCATGTATCTTGTAGATACCTTCTGTGCGCCCCTTGGGTATCTTACTTGCGTCGGGTAGATACTACTGGATCGACGTTGCAGTCCCGAAGCACTTGTACGTTAGTTCTTCAAAATTCGACTACTTTTTCAGTGAACTCCTGTATGTAGGTAAACACACGCCATCCCTCTCCGTGGTTCTGTATTGTCTCCAGTGCGTTTCTTAGTGGCTCTCCTTATATCGATGTCAGTGTAACACTTCTTCTTTAGTCTTTCTCCAATGTATCTTTTCACTGCTTAAGATGTTGTTCGTCACTGATGGTTTCGCTCTGATTAGCAATGTTTGATTAATGGTCTTCTTCTGCATCGGATGATGGTGGAAATCTTGCACGCAGATATCTATCGGTGTGCCGATATTCTTTCTAAATACTGCGTGCTGTAGCATTCCCTTCTTTTGTTTTCTAACCATAACATCCAGGAAAGGGAGATTTCTTTTGTTCTTTCCCATGGTAATTGATGGCTGGTGCGGTGATGTATAATGTGTCAAAAACTGTTTGTAGTTTTTCTTCTCCGTGTATGCCATATACAAAAGATCGTCGAATAATGCAGTCAACACTTCATGGTTTCATATCGCTGGAACTTAGGGGCTTCTTGTTCAATGCTTCCAGAAAAAGTTGGCTATAAATGGGATAGAGGCTTCCCATTGCTGTTCGTTCTTCTGCTCGTAGTAGTTTCCTTCATAAAAAAGTATGTCGTGATAAGCACAGTAATTCACTAATTCAATGATGTCTTCTTGTAGTCCAAGTCTGGAAGTAAGGCCAGTGCGTCCTCCGTGGTATGTTAGTGAAATGGCGATATAATGTCGAAACTTCTAAAATGTCTGTAAACAGAAAGAAGAGTACACCATAGCACAAACGTCGAAGGCCTACAAATACCGTCACGGTCAATGGAGTGGAAACTACACGGTTGGATTGCACAGGGCGTTATATAAGAGAATGTCGACCATGGAGAATCAGTTCAGTTATCCCATGAAGAAGCTGTCAGTATGAACAGCGAAACGTCGAGCGAAAGTTTTGACACACGGCGAAACCCGCAAGAAGCTGTTAGTTATAGTTAAAACAAGAGTGTTTTTATTAATTATACCAGCCGATACAATTTCTCTAACTGATTTCGTATAATTTTCGACGAGAACTACGTACTGCTGTGTACTGATTGACTTGAAAATGCAAAATGAAATTAACAAGGAAAAAGAAAATTAAATTGGCTAGCTCAACGGATAAAATTTTTAAAAGGGCGCAAAAGAACAATAAACCTCAGAGTTTTACCCTCGCGAATTAAAACTTAAATCTAACCAACGAAAAGTAAATTGTGAGTGAAAGAAATCTGACTTTCTTGAATACCCCAAAAATTTAAAAGGTTTAATTTAAAATAAAAGAACAGAATTTTTAACCCAACGAAGATAAATAACAATCAAAATTTATTTTTATAAAAGGGTTAATTACAAAATGGCAGAAAAAAAAAACCCTGAACTGAAGGCTCTGGCCAAAAAATAAAAACTGCACTTGATTCTAAATTACAATAGGACAATGCTATTTCCTACACAAAGCAAAAGTTTTGGCTGTTCAGGAAGATAATCGAATATCTTTCAATCCACGTGGTTTCAAATTAAACCAAACTAAATTAAATGTGGACAAATTCAACTAAAAAACAAAAGAAAAATTTAAATGCAAGCACAAACCTTCTACTCACCCAAACCGAGGTGATAGATAATTAAAAACGAATCAGCAAAAGTAGAAAAACGGAAAAAATTAACTCTTTAAACTGAGAATGAGAAAATACAACTGAAAATATATCTTCACGAACAAAAATAATAAAGATCTTATATCTATAATGTGTGCACATCAATATAATAACAATTATTATAAAACGAATTCCTTGATGGACAAAATAAAGATAATTTATGCGAATTAAATTACGATATCAAAATGAAATACAAAATGGCAAACAATCATTTAAAATACTGTATTACTCACAGTAAACAGTCGACCAAGCAACTCTAGAACAAACTTCTACAATCGTTTTACTAACAACAATCACGCAAACCATACAATTTACGACAAAATCTAATAGAAAACGCATTGACTAGACTAACGAACGCTAGACATCATTAAAGAAAGTAAATTAAAAAAACTAAACACTTAATTAAATTAAACAATATAACTCAACTAAAATTTATACAAAACTAAACATTATTGTGGAAATTTCTCGATACAATGATTCAGGAAAACGGAAAAATTATGACAAATTAGGCAACTTAAAATACACACAGCGGCAACGCGGGTAAACTAATCTACAGCAGTACGTTGTACGGAATTGATGTTATGGCATCGGAAGAATTTGATCAGCACCACCAGCACTGGAGGCCGTCGAAGAATCATCCGACGTGCTGTTACGTTTTTTTTCTTTCGCCTATCTTGTATTTTTCCTGATGTCGATATTATCGATTCCCACGCATCGATTCGATTTGCAATTGATCGTGTCCTTTCATCTGTCCTATTCTGCGTTTACATCTTTTCGACGTTAGAGGGTAGCTCGTGTCCGTATTCTTATTTATCATCTGTCTTCTGATTGGTGGTGTGACGTATTGCTTGTTTCCGTTTCCTGTCCCTTCTTGGTGGTTTTTAGAGGCGTTCTCACGAGTAATCTCTTCCTATCTTCGGAATTTTTGGATATTTTCACACATTGTGGATTTAATTGGAAGTTTACTGGAAATATTCATGGCTGTATATTCGCTGGTGTTTGGTGTGGAATTTTGTGAATATTACAGCGGATATGTTCGATAATCGAGATATAATTTGAGAACCACGCGTCTGCAGCGCCATATCTGTTTCTTTCTTCTCTTCGTTGTAAAACCTCGTTATTTAACGATAAGCAGACCTTGTTATTTCTTTTAAATCACTAACTTTGAGGTTTCTGTGTTTTTAGAGGTTCTTTTACCCCCCTTTTAATTTTAATTTTGGAATTTTCCCATAGTTTATGTGAGATTTTGAACACCCACGTGCGGCTGAGGACTTTTGCGACCTTTTTAAGTCCCTTCGGAGAATCCTACCTATCTCCTTTGGAAAGTCAGTGGACCATCTGCTTCGGGCATTACCGAGTCAGCCCAGATGCTACGATCTGTTCGGATCGGAGAGGATCTCCATGGCCGAAACAGCAGATTGAGAACAAAAGCTAAGTTGCACGCTTTCTTTTTATTTGTAAATTTTGTCCGCGTTTAAAATTTTCATTAGTAAGTAACCAACCCCGATCATTCAGTTTTTTTTTATTGCTTTATTCAACGATACAGTAAATTATTTTGTTTACAAGGATCGGACGGTACTACCTATCACTAGTTCAGTAAAATAGTTTAACTTTAGTATTCATATATCTTTTCAGTTTCTTTTAACGAATTCAAAATATTTACTTAAAACATCGACCGATTGTATATCGGCCTGTAATATACAGGGTGGTTTGTTTACCACAAGTATAATAAATTTAGATTTATTTTAGTAGTTTATTTTTTTTGTAACTGTAAAACTTTCTTGAATTTAAATCTTAATTTGGTCAACTTTATTGTGTAAAATATTTTTTATTATTCTTTTTTTTTAACGCTTTTTTTTGTTGTATATTTTTATTTTTTGTTTCAATCATTATCAAGTCATTTTAATATTGAAAATTAACATTCGTAATTGTCTAAAATTTTTAATTCGTTTTAATATATCACTTTTTACCTTTTTAAATAGTTTTTTCTTTCCTCTTCTCTCTTCAACCTTCTATTGTTACAGTTAACAATCTTGTACCCGTAATATCATCTTACGTGAAACGTTACAGGTTCAAGTAAAATCTCCTTAACAATTACCCAAAACGATCACTGAATTAATTAAGATTATCCAATTAAGTTCGCTACATTAGGAGACTGACCTCGTTCAATTTATACTCGAGCGATTTTAACAAAACATGAGCCGTACTAGAGTCTAGGAGAGCTGCACTGTACACATCCACGCTCCGAGGAGGTTCTGATTTCCCAAACGACTACCCCCTCCCCTGCCTTCCCGCTTCGTTTCATTCCTCTGCTACATCACAGTAGCCTTTATAGGTATTCGTTAGGAAACATCTGACTAACAAAGGAAGGAAGATGTAATGGAAAAGTTAATGTAGGTAAGTTTGGGCTTACAGTGAGTTTCGAATAATTGGAGAAGGAGTCAGCATTTTCTCTAGGGAATTCTTATTGCAAAAGTTACGATTACAAGGCACTATAGATTGAAGCTATTTGGTAATTTGCACTGGGTGCTGGGCTACATTTGAAAATTAAAAATTATTCGGAGCAAAATTGATATGTATGAGTGTTGAAGATATTTTTTCAATTGATTCTTCCTTTCTTGAACAATTATGTTGTTCGTGGAATCACATAAAGTCGACGTTTCGTCATTACATTTCATTATATCTTTGGAGTTTCCTAAAGGAGTGCTGATTTTTACCGAACTCATAAAGCTGCCATGTTTGGAGTAGTCCGAAAAAATGTCTAAATTGACATTTCAAAAAGCCATGTGTTCGAAACTGTGCCCCTTCACTTCGATACATTTATTTATTCGCAATTGGAATGCTATTCAACGATACAAAACCATACTTTATTCAGTACTTGACAAGCTGTGAATACTTACACATTGTCCGATCCCCATTTAGATTATTAATTATTAATCCAATACAAATTAGTTAGTGTTGAATATTTGAACAGTAATGGAAGGTATGGAGGGTATGATAAAGTAAAGTTCTTCGTTGTTGAATGGCTTTTTGAAATGTTATTTAATGTTAAAATAAAAAAAAAAACACAAAATGATGTTTGCTTGCTTCTATTTTTTTGTGTATTTTTTCTAGACGTTCACAATCATGTTTTTTGCAATTACAGCGCAATCTGTTACGAATCGAAAAAAAGTTTCAAACAAACTACATACTATGAGATTAAAAAAGATTGTCAATTCCGCTCCTATAGATAGTAACAGGGTGTAGGTATATGTCGCGTGTTTGTAATGAAGGTTTGAACTAAGTCAGTGTTGGAACACAAGAAAGTAGTGGTGGGCACTATCGATAGTGACTATCGATAGTTTTGACTATCGATAACTATCGATAGTGGACTATCGATAAGATAGTATTATATTTATATATATATAGTTTATAACGCAGAGAGATGCTCTAATTTAATGTAAACACGACAAGTATAATGCTATTTATTTTCCCTTTCTGAGTAGCTTAAAGGTTTATTTATGTATTGTCTTGTTAGTTAAAAACGTTTGTATTATCAATCATCAATTATTCGTTGAGTGGAACTAATTCTTTCTTTTGTAATATCTATAGTAGCTGGTGTTGATGAAACCATGAAATACTAGTGTCAGAGTTCTTATTAGTCTGGAATAAAAAAAACACAAATAATAAATAACAAGAAACAAAACAAAATGTATTTCTGGGGACATATTAGTTGAGTAGAGTGGTGAGCATTTTCGATGACGACTATCGACAGTTGTAAGTATCGATAGTCAACTATCGATAGTTATCGATAGTCAACTATCGATAGTGCCCACCACTACAAGAAAGTAAACGGATCTGTCA
The DNA here is from genome assembly GCA_004143645.1 of Protaetia brevitarsis. NCBI lineage: Eukaryota > Metazoa > Arthropoda > Insecta > Coleoptera > Scarabaeidae > Protaetia > Protaetia brevitarsis. The sequence continues at coordinate 94,740 of RXPK01001205.1, forward strand.
TAAATAAGGAAAACGTAACCTATATTTGAACTCGCATTATATAAACGACTATGGATTGGTGTTTCTGCTTGTAAAATGAAATGTAATTAATTTAACTTTACTAAATTATGATTTTACAATTCAGTACTAATTGGTTTAACTAAATTTATTTATTACTTTAAATTTTAACATACAATTAGTATAATTATAAAAGTGACAAAACTGCATCTCTCAGTTCTTCTATGGTATGCATGCGGTTTCTATAGATCCTATTTTTTAGATAGTCAAACATGAAGTAAACTAATGGGGTTAGATTAGGCGATCTTGGTGGCCATCTTTGTGCTCTAACGAACCTGTCAGCAAAAAACTGTTGAAGATATTGGCAGGTTTGTCGAGCAGTACGTGCTGGAGCATTATCGTGCTGAAAATAACCTGCTTCAAGCTCATTTTCTTGTAACTCCGCAATAAACAATTCCAACATCTGTTGGTAACGTTGGGCTGTTACAGTTTCCTCGAAGAAAATTGGCCCTATTATTCGTTGCCTGGACATAGCTAACCAAACTCCAACTTTTACGGGATGCATTGCGGTTTCTCGAAATTCGTGTGGATTTTCTGCAGACCAGATACGATAGTTTTGTGAATTGATATAGCCTGATAGATAAAACCAGGCTTCATCCGAGAAAAATGATTTGTTTAGCAAGTCATCGTCCCTTAAATTGTTATTAAACCAATAACAATATTCTAATCGCCTATCGTGATCAAATAGTAATAATTTCTGTACCGTAGAAACTTTATAGGGATGAAAATGTAACTTTCTTTTCACAGCTCGTTGCGCTGAAGTGTATGATAAGCCTATAAAATTAATAAAATGTAATAAACTATTTCACTTAATGTTAATATTGATTTTTTACCTGTTTGTTGAGCTAATTACCACTGATAAATCCCCTTATTTTCTTACAGTATTCAGAAATACTATTTTGGTGATATTAAATGTAAATATAAACGATTTGAAAAAAATTATAAGATAAATAATCGAAAGATACTACAACACGCACGTCAATGTCGCTAAATGTCAAAAAAATTCATTTAATGTATGAAATTTGTATGTAGCTAACTGCGCTCATTAAATTGGTAATTAGTATAGATAAATTTTTCCGGAAAACAGTTTTTTTATTACGACAATCATTTTGAATCTCATAATACTTGATGGCGTAGAATATGTATATTAGATTTGGAACCACTAACCACTTTATACCTAAAATCATGCAGTATTTACACAAATGGCTAGAAATTCCGCAAACGGAATTCGCAAAAGCATCTAACTGATGCATAAAATTAAGTTTAAATTAGATTTTAATACCGCCATCGTCATACATTTTCTTTTCTACCACTTCCGACTTCATTACAATTCGTTTGGCGGAATATAATTTAAGTTCTTTTCGATTTCTCTGCTTTCCAATCGTCACGGAAACCGGAAATAATTTATTTCGCCGGTGGGACTCGGACGCCGAACTTTTGAGCGATTCTCAAGTTGGACGGATCATTTTAGATGTACGCATCTGAACTTAGTCGACGAATAATGGGATTATGCAGATGAAAGCCGTCGGAGAAATAAATAAAGTTTTTCGGAGCAAGAGCGGTGCGGAGTTACGTAAACAGAATCATACAGGGATTGTACAGCTCTCGCCGTGAAAGAATCGGGGAAGTTGAAGACTTGGCGGTCTAAAAATGCAGCTGCTAATTTTACATGTTTTGGTTTGAGTTTGAGAATTGTTATGAGAAAATGAAAGGTTTATGATGAAATGAAGGGTTTACACAGATAAAAAGGGTTAAATGAAAGAAATGTTTCCCTTGCCCCTATTTAAAAGAACCATATCTTTCAGTTGAAGATATGTCTTTTAGTCAACACGCGTTTCTTTTATTGAAATAATATCATTTTAAAAATAGTCAATCCTCATATCTGAACAAAGAATTCACACGAAATTCTAGTAATTTCTGTTCTATTAAATACGCGTAGTCAACTCGTCTGGCAAAGTTTGGAAAAATCAACACTAGAATATTTGACTAGCGCAAAATTAACGCCAACACTGTAATATTTTCAACAGTGTAGGAAATTACTTATTTTAAATTTTGATAAAAAAGAATGCCATTTAGGAATGAAAAAAATGAACTCTATACTAAAAGAATAGAAACACTTTACGCATTCTGAATCTATATCAATTAGTTGATGTACACTGTAAAAAATTACAGTAATTTTGCCATGGTAAATCAGGAATATTACATGTAACAACGTTGTGAATTTACCACAATAAATCATGTAAATTTTGTTTTACACGTTTTTTCTAGGATATTTAACATGGAAAAAGAAATTTCGGTAAAATTTATAGCTTATTCACGTAAGTTTAAGATGCAACAAAAATTCAAAAGGAAATTACAGGAAAAACATGTACAATTTTGTATTTACTCTCAAAATTTACTTAACACATTGGCTGCCATGGGTATCACCGGTGATCCGCAGCCATAGATTATTGGAAGGCCGTGTGAATCACTGGTGTTACACAGGTGATGTTCACTTCTATCCAGGGCAATTCGTTTGGGCTTTAAACTTAGGGTATGATGCTTAGTTGATGGCTTCCAGATTATACGACCTCGCTTTGCAGCTATGGTTATGTTGAATTACCTATGTTTTCAGTGTGTTAAGAACAGCTACAGATGGGGTGGTTAATAGGTGTATACGGTTAGAACTTACTCGACATGAGTGCTTTTTGAAGCTTATTATTTTTGCGTGCGTGATAAAGTAATCGTTGTTCACTCTGTTTGTCTTATATAATTCAATAAATATGAGTCAACCTTCCACAAGTTCAGGGAAGCCAAAGAGATTATGTAATGCGCGGAAGATTTATTTAACCGAAAAGCAGTTGCAAGAGGAAGCTGAAAATATTAGCGAGATAGATGAATGGGAAGATTTTGATGAAACGGCATCAGAATATGAGTATTCGGGGTCAAGTAGTAGCGACGAACAATCAGAAAAATCAAGTGTATGAATGCAGTGATAAAGATACTGAAACTAATATTACTGAGAATGAAATGCCAACAGAAGAGGTGTATAGCGATGAAGAGTGGCATGAAGTTGACTGTAGTTCTCTTCGATTTGATATAACATTCACAGGATCAGAAGAGTATATATATATCAGTCAGGTATTTATCCAAGTAACATCCATGATATTCGTCCCGATTCATATTTATCAACGTTTCCTGGACGATGAACTTCTTGCTAGAATAGTTTTGGAGACAAATAGGAATGCTACTCTCTTACAAAAACCAAATATATCACGATCAGCTAGGATAAATCGTTGGTTTCCGACAAATAGCGAAGAAATCAAAAAGTTTTTCGGACTGGTTATGTACATGGGTTTAGTGAGATACCCGAAAATTTCAGATTACTGGAGAAAGCACATATTATACGACAATAAATTCGTTTCTTCAGTAATGAGTAGGAATCGATTTCAGCTATTACTAAAGTTAATCCATTTTGCCTTGATAACGATAACTGAAGATATACATGATAGGCTTTATAAAGTCAGAGGTTTAATAGAAATGTTTCAAGTTAGATGCTCTAATGAATGCGTGCCTGGTGAAATACTAGCTGTTGACGAAACTATGGTTCCCTTCCATGGACGTTTACTGTTCAGACAGTATATTCCAAGCAAGAAGCATCGCTATGGCATCAAGTTTTTCAAGTTATGTGACCCAAAAGGTTATACTATCGATGTCTTCATTCAGGACAAATTCAGAGCAATCAACATGATAAAGGGCTGTCGGAAAGAGTTGTTTTGAATCTTGCACAAGACTTTTTGAATATGGGCAGAACAGTCGTCACAGACAACTTCTATACATCAATCCCTCTGGCAAAGTCGCTTTTAGAACACTCACTTGCTAGGAACACTCCGAAAAAACAGGCGAGGCTTACCAAAAGAAATCATGAATTATAAATTAAGAAAAGCAGAGATTGTTGGTAAGGAGAGCCCGAAAAGCATAATAGTGGGCAAGTAGAAAGATAAGAGAGATGTTGCATTCCTTACTACCAAACATGATTTGGAAATGAAACACACAGGGAAACACAACAGAAAGGAGAAGATATCAGGAAGCCGGCGGCTATAATAAATTATAATTCTGGAAAGAATGGTATAGATCTATCTGATCAAATGGCTAATTATTTCTCTCCTCTCCGGAAAACTGCGTGAGATGGTACCACAAGTAATCTTCGAAATGTTGCTGAACACTTGCAGTAATCAACTCACTGCTAATTTATAAGAGTTTCAAGGAAAGAGACATACAAATTAGTGACTTCAGGGAAGAGCTGATACTGAGTTTAACGCAACCAAAGAAAAAGTCTGCAACAAAAGAAAAGCATATACTCAAACATACAGAGGATAGACCGACTGATGGAAGAAGGAAACGGAAAACATGTGTATCGTTGCTATGAGAAAAGTGTGAATAAAGGTGGTAGGGCTATGGCGATAAAAACGCCAAAACTAGTATCCACATTTTGCAGTATTTGCAACAAATATTTATGTGTTAGCTTTTTACAGAAATTCATTAATATATATATAACTTTCTGCTAAACAGTAAGTTATTTGGTTCAGGAACTGGATATGTATTTCAGCAACTGTGTTGCTATTCTCATTATCGTGTTTTTTATATCAGTGTTAATCCGCTGAGAAGAACAAATACTTGTCGAAATATTAATCCAATTCCAGAGATCACTTGTGGTAAAAGTTTTTTTTATTGGATTTTATATTGTTAAACCAGAGTTTATAGTTTGTTATTTCACGTTATTGTTTTTTAAATTGTAATGAATATATCACGGTGATACACATGACGCTTCAATGAAGTGAATAGTTTGTGTGCCATGTGGATCACGGTGATTTAAGTTTGGTTTTTTCAAAAAAGAAGTATTTTTATTTTGTGAACATGTTTAATATGTAAATAAACTTCTGGAAAAAAAGGTTTATTTATTCTATTATGTTGGCCCCTGAAAATTTATTTTAACTCTTTTATGATGGCAGTCAATGTGTTAAAAGTGTACAATTGATATTTTTTTGGGGTATTTAGTGCACTTTAAAAGTAATTTTACTAGTGAATATTACTTTTGCTGTAAAAATGTGAGGATCTTTTACATTTTATGTGTTTTACTTGAATTTGCGGGTAAAACTATAGATATCATGGAAAATACGCAATTTTCATACGCCGCAATGTTGATTGGTTATTGGATTATTTTATCTTTGCGCGGTAGGTAATTCTATTCGTTTATCGAACTTATTATTGGCTCATTGATATCATGTACGTCACAAACAATCTAGGTTTCGCGTAAGCGTTCATTCTTGATCCCTGGTTGAGCGATTCAGTATGACCTATTAGGTGCTATAAAAGAACTAGGTAAGTTGCTTGCTCTTTTTATAAAAATACATATGAAAATTACTTCAGTGTTCGGTTAATATAGAGTTCATGAATTTTACAGTACAATCTTTGAAAAACACATCAGCATGTGAAATTTACTAGATGGTAGAAATTTTACTTTATGAAGCAAATTTACCTGTAAAATTGTAGGCAACTTTGTTACCAACGATTTTACATGTAATTTTACTGCAACTTTTTTTTGCAGTGTAGGTTGAATATTGATATCGGTATATTGATATTCAACCAATGTTCTTAAAGTAACCTTGTATCGGACGCTAAAGAAAACTAGGTTTACTTCAGTCTCATCTCATTCTTATTTGAACAATGATTTTGTGATAGTTTGCTGCCAAATTTATCACAAAGTAGTGTGATAGTGGTGGACAATAGTGATGGGTTGATACGAAGCATATTGCTATTTTGTAGAAGCTATTCAATATTAAAAGAAGCTGCTACTTTTTGGAGCAGTTTCTTGATATAGTAGACAAGGGCAAATGTGGTGAAACATGCATGTATATTTGTAGAAGTATACAGCGTGTTCACGGGAACATTCTACAATAGCTAACTTTTTTAATTTTAGAGATACGCTTGGTTGCTAAGATACGACTATAGCATGTATTTTTTTAAATGGGACACCCGATATATTTTTGCATTTTTGAGTTTCTCTAATCATTGGCTGTAACAACTTTTTTGTAAAATCACGATTACGAGAGTAATAAAGAAACTCATGCTCCGTTCATTCGAGGTGTTCACAAAGCATTCTACAATAGCTAACTTTTTTATTTTTAGAGATACAGAATCGAGTAAATGGAGAAAGTTCGTGTACTTCTCCATGTGCATTTCGTGCTATGGCATAAAAAACAAAAGAGCGCTTGGTTGCTAAGATACGACTGTAGCATGTATTTTTTTAAGAAGACATTAGTATATGTCAAAGTGACATGAGTCTTATTTTTGGTTTTACGTATATTGATTGGGATTTTAGAAAATGAAATGGAAACATATTTGTATAGGTCTCAAAGTAATCCTGTATAGTGTGAATATCAACGAAGATGATAGAGAAAATTCAAAGCGTATCAATTCATTTATGTTATACTTCTGGCCCAAATTTGAGCTGAGACTAAAGGAAGAGTATCTTACGCTGATTTAGTCTTTCTGGCATATACATATGTATTTTATGTATATAATATGCATGTATTTATGTAACCAATAAATTGATATTATTATTATTACTATTATATTTCCTTCCAAAATCAAAGCGTCTTTATCAAAGGATATTTCACGAATGCTTGCTTGTTTATATATTCTAAATTTGATTTTCTATCGATAAGCAATTTATTTACTTGGTGGAGGTGCTTCCTTCCATTTCGTTTACGTTTATATTATTTCTTTACCTGTTATCTGTTACGTTATTTCTCATATTTTATGTCTGTCGGATTTTTTTTTTGAAATTTCTACCTTAACTTTATAGATGGTATTTTTGTTGGACCTAAAAATTTTGTCCCACAAACTTCTGGTAACCACTGTGTGCGTAAAAATAGTTAACCAATATACTTTGAAAATATAGTATTTCCATGTTTGAACAGATATTCTACTTTTAAGTGCTATTAGTGTTTATCTTTATTGCTGTATGAATGGTTGCATTTGTTATGTGAGCACCGTATTCTAGCATATATAGTTAATATATAATTTTATGAAAACAAGTAGTTCAAATGATTTTGCAAGTCACGTGCAGGCCTATTTTAATTACAGAATTATTCGTACAAAAACACCGAAATTTTTTTTATGTAATGTACCTTTTGATTGCTTATTTCACAGTAAGTATTATCATTAACAGTTAAAAGTTGCTCTAATAAACCAACAGCCAACAAATTCTTGAAGTCATTACTCGATTTTCAAAAATCAACTCGTTTCCATTGACAATTCAGTAAATTTTGCCGTCACTTTTGTTCATTACGTTGCTGTTATTCGTATAACTGGAAGGAATAGGAGAAAATGATGTTAACGATCCAAGGCGGTGTAAGCAGCGCATTCACTTAACAAATTTCCCAATACATATATGTAAATTCGAGGGTAGCAACTTCACTGTTTAATGTGGAACGGTATACGGACTAATAATGCTTTAATAGGGCAGTTTATCAACAGGACGCAGTAGCGTTTTATGACCTAACGTGTTCGTTAACTGCTCAAAGCTAGTTCGGAGCGAACATTGTCTGCATTTTGCATTTATGTATGTTGTGTGTCTATTTTGGCCAATTTAGTCAACAACGTTCCTTGCTAATATATATTCATATGCGCTTATATATTGCATATTAAAATATACACGGCGAACCGTTGAAAATAATTCGCCATAATTTTATGATACCTTTCCAAGTGATTTACAGAAAAATAAATACTCAAATACGTCATTTTTTTACCTTTAGTGATATTTAGTTTCATTATTTAAATATTCAGAAGATACTTTTCTCGATAAATTGATTAAAATATCATGTGATTTTTATAGATCCACTATGTATATATATACTTCTCACAGGAAAAATCGGGACACCAGCAATTCAGAAATTTAAAATTTCTTGATTGTAAATGCAACTTTCGGAGGATGTATTCACTTATCACAGCCATAAATCACTTAATTATGTATATTACTGCCATCAAAGGTAACGACTAGAAATTTAAACAGGAAAATAAATATATAGAGAGAAAAAGGTTTATGTATAGAATAAACAAATCGGAGTTTCGGTGACGGCGTTTCCTTTAGAAATACCAATGAAAAAAAATACATAACAACAAAAAGAACTCTTGAATAGCGGCTTCATTTAGAATATATATGTATTTAACTTGTTATGTTATGTAGGATATTCTTTTTTACGAAAACATGTGTGATGTGATTTTATTATTTAATATTATGTTATTTATTATTGCTGCTTTGATATTAGTTACTTACTTCGATTAATGCTCGCGAGTATTAGTTTAGCAATAGACAATATGTCAGTCAACCTCCTCAGTTTTGGGATAATGTGATTTTCACAGATTTATTGACTACACTATTATTGATGTATTAATTACTATTGTTGTTTAATATTCTTAAATATTGTATTACTACAAAGTTTCCTTCAATCTATAAAAAAATACCAAAACCAGGTTTAAGATTATTTATAAAATTCTTAAATAAAGCAATTAAGTTCGCAAAGAAATTATTTATTTTATGAACCCTCCGTTTATTGTATTTTCAGGAAATATATTTTAGCTATCGCCTGTGTAATCGGACGTCGTTGATCTATTTTCTTGAGATATGGCCAACACTGGGTCCCTTTACAAAAGGATAGGTTTATTAACAATTATTTAACATATAGGATTTATAATACATAACAAACATTGTAAGAAAGCCTTTGAATTTGATACATTTAATACTTTTTCGTTGCTACTGCCTGAAGCTCTGTTACAGGCTAAAAGTATTAGCTATATTTCAATAAAATAGAACGACATTGGATTACACGATAGTTAAGATATGTTTCTTGAAAATACAATAAACCGAGGGTTAATAAAATAAATAATTTCTTTGCGAAATTAATTGCTGTAAAAATGTTATGAATAATCTTAAACTGTTTTTGGTAATTTTTTAAAAATAGAAAAATATTTTGTAGTAATACAATATTTAAGAATACTAAACAACAACAATAATTAATACATCAATAATAGTGTAATTAATCAATGTGAAAATCACATTGTTCAAAAAGTCAGGAGGGTGATTGACATATTGTCTATTGCTAAAGCAATACTCGCGAGCATAAATCAAACTAAGTAACTAATATCGTAGTAATAGGTAATATAATTTTAAAATCTCATCGCCATATGTTTTAAAAAAAGAATTATCTCTACATAACATCAAACAAGTTAAATACACATATGGGTATTTCTAAATGGTGTCGTCTATTCAAGAGGCCTTTTATTTGTTATGTATTTTTTTCGCATTAATATTTCCGTATTCGGTATTTCTAAGGAAACACCGCCACCGAAATTTCAATGTGTTTATTTAATGTATAAACCTTTTTCTCTATATATATTTATATTTCTGTTTAAATTTTTAGTCTTACCTTTGATGGCAATAATACACACAAAAAAGTGATTTATGGCTTTTGATAAGTGCATATATCCTCTGAAAGCCTGCATTTACACCCAATAAATTTAAAATTCAAGATGCTGGTGTCCCGATTTTTTCTGTGAAAGTGTTACATCCTCGCTACAATTTTCTATAAATTTGAGCTTCCATAATACAATTCCCACCAGACCAGGGATGTTTATTGTACAGAGATGGAAATGAGCATATATAGGCAATTTGGAATAACGTGTGGACTTGGAGTTAATAAATGCATAGCGTTGCTGAAATTTGCATAGGTTATCGATAAATTAAGGAAATAATTGTGATGTATAGGTGTTGTTTCCGGAAAATTTCGACGTTGGGAAATAATCCGGTAACGATTATATCTAAATGCAGTGTGAGATTAAATGGATATGTTATTAGTTATTATATTAATAATAATAAATTGGTAATTCAAATTAATTCACTGATAATGCGAGCAATCGAAACAAATACTGGTCATAACAATAATCCTCACTAAAAACTTTTTTTGTGTTACAGCATCAATTGCTTCTTGATGATTTGAGAGGAAAATCTCAATAAGTATTTAGGTATTATCAAAAGTGTACAGGACAAGACATACATTAGAGATTTTCTGTGGATCCAAAATTCAGTTTAAAAAAGGGTAATATTCTGAGTAATCGTACATTGATTTGTCAAAATCACGAGATAGGCTTTTCCATTGCATTTGTAAATATTGCACTTTTATTTCCATTCATAAGAATTATGAACGACAAAGGTCCAGGTGTGGTACACCCTATTTAACTTCCGTGACTTGTGACGTTGATTATTCCCCCACTCCACGATCTGAAACCTGTCTGAGAGATATGATTTTAGGAGAGCTTATATTGTGAACCTCTGACGCCATAGTTATATACTTTGTCCAACAATATATCTCGGTCTACTGACAATGAGTCAAATGCTTTAGTAAGATCTAACATCTACCATTGAAAATGCATGCTTTCGTCATAACTATCATATTGTCACGTGAGGCGCGACTGGGGGGTAGGTCAGAGGTAATATATATAATAATTGCACCTACCTTAGGTTACAGGGGCAGGAATCATCCAAAAGACTAGTACACTTCAGCTGTTTATTAGAGAGACTCCACGAGGAATACCTCGTGGAGTGTCTCCTTAATAGAGAGTCCCATTTATATATGGGTCTTCATTCTCATTCTAGGGTTAGCCCTAGGGCTATTAACCCCATTGTCATCGAGTTGGCGAAATCAGTCTCTTCGCCTGACATTGCTGGCTGCAATCCCGCCACCATGTCATACAATCCCAATTTACTATAATTACAATAATTATATAGTTTAGCGCTATTCCCACTCTTGAAGGCCGATTCGTGGCATCTCCCTTCCCTCCAGAAAGCCGAAGGGATTTAAAAAGTAACATAAATTTAAAAATTGAAACAAAAAGTAATTTGACTAGCAGCCACGAATTAGACTTTAGTATCCTTAACTATGCTTCACTATCCTTAGACTAACTTAATGCTATTCACAACAAAACACATTCAAAATACAATCATGATCCCTTAATTAATAAACCTCAAATACTTAAACTAACACCACCCATATGGGTCTTTCTAGCGAATTTTTCAATATTTCGACGGAGACAGGATCATCTCTTTGTTTACTATTAACCGGTTTCCTCAAGTAATTTGGGCCGTTGCTACAGTTGATAGTTGTTTTGGAGTTGCGGTAGAAGCCTTGATGGACGTTGCAATGTATATACGTAATTGCAACCACTCCTTTTATACTGGTGGATGAATGACTAACGAGTTAAGCTTCTCTGTTCTGGGGCCGGTAGGATACTATTTTCGGTATATACCGCCGTGAACAGCCATGGGTCCAGCGCTTCAAACTTGTTGATTCCCTGGGCTAGTTAGTCCATCGTTAGATGGTTGCTATTCTCACCATGCGCTTCTTTTGCCTCCATTTTCGCCAATGTTGCCATTAACAAATCTTATAGGTACTAACACTAAGGTTCGCCTCCTCGGGTACCTTCTCGCGGTTGCGCCAGAATTAAATATAAGGGTGGTGCACATGGAACAAAGAGTAATTCAGCAGTACATTGTGTACAGATTATAAGAACATTATAATAAAACAATACAAAACAGTAAAACTTAAATTGACATATGACTGGTACACACAAAACAAATCAAAATAATTAAGCCTAAGTAAGTCGGGAGTTGTTACTTTATTATCAAAATTACGTTAGCGTTTAATTTTAATTTTTTTTTTATTCTGTTCTGGGCCATCTATTAATAAAAGGGATTATTTAATGACTGTCAGAAATGTGTCTTCATAATCCTCTTTTTATCATACAAATGTATACATAAGCCTAATATCTCTTAACTATAATACGAGAGCTACCTCCTCTCAATATACAATTCACTATATATCGTCTTAATATTCGTTAACTGTAGCCTTAAATGTACTTTGTTATGAACACCTTATACCGAAAGGTTAACTTCCCTTACTGCTTTTTTTAACCATCGGTAGAGGGACTATAGCGGCTGCCGAAATGCGCCATAAAATCTCCTCTACAAACTTAAAACGTAAATGTAATAATTCTTTTAAAAATATGATGCTATATAAAAACTTTGGATTTCCATATCCGAATTTTTTCTCCCTCGACTTACTTTTATTTTTTACTAGGCTTTATTTCAAGTAAAAAAAAAAAAATAGTGTTATTCTGGGTATAAGTGAAATATAAAACAAGCTGCGCTCGTCTTGTTTTCAGATCTGCTTATGCATTCTATGTATCTGCTATTATAGGTATTTTTTTGTGGCTTAATACATACATGTGTCCTCTTTATTACTGTTCTTACAATTACTTTCTGCATTCAAACAAAGTTATAGTTTATGCAGGCAACGTGACAATTTACAGGAGGAACACCATTCTTTTCGCAGCAGCAGCGCTTGAACGCTGAATTCATTCGAGAAACAGTTTTGTTATATCGTCGCCAAAGTTCTTCGGAATCTTTCCCTAAAGTACCTGACACGAGTAAAATGGGATGGACGCTGCCACCTAGGAGATCGAACTTTTCCCATATCCTGGGCGTCGCGTCGTCGTTTGGAACTCGGTGAGTTACGGGCAACTTTTACACCTAAACAAAACTGCCGCCTAACTTCTCATTAAGCCGGATACGGTTCGAAGGGAAGCGCTATTATGCAAATAGGCGCTACACTCGTCTCGGCAGTTCCTCGCGAAGGATCGTGAACCGGTTCCCAGTCGACTTGATGCAGTTAAGATTTTATCTCCTGATAAGTTCTTGTAGTACGCTGCGCTGTCTACGCTTATCTAGATATAGTAGGTCTAGTGAGCGAACGCTTCAGTAGATGTGTTCAAGTTATCTAAATATAGTTGAGGAAATTGCCACGTATAAACCTGGAATGTATTTGTTGCAAATTTAATGTGCTTATTTGATTTTAATCTAATTGCTATCATACAAATAAATTATACGAATGGTTAATGATTGATTAAAATGCAAAACACATGCCTAGTTTTCCCTCTATAACATATCAGAAGAATCAATTAAATATATTACTACGCAGTGTTAATTAAATAAAATTTGTAATACGTTTTCCGCGATTTCTTTTGTCTTTTTTTGGGGCTGCCTAAAGAAACTTGTGTCTAAGAAAATGCCATCCACATAGGAAAATAGGAAGAACACAATGAGGAAGGCATTTTCATCCATTTCGTAAAATTGTTGAAAATATGATTATGTAGACATATGCTGACACAGAAAGAGGATATATTTTTAAACATTGCTATAAATTTTGATAATTAAAAATGTGTAAATACTTTTAATTAAGGATCTATTTTGTTGTGGTTTATTATTCACTTGGTTTATTTATTATAAATGAAAGACAAACATTAAGTGTTAGTTTAATGCTTTATGAATAAAATACACACTATTTAAGTAACTAAGTAAATAAATGGAACAATAAATAAACAATCACTGACATGTAAGAAGAATAAAGAATTCACACAAAATTATTTGTTGACAGATTTAACGTTTGACTATTATGCTGGGGAAATAATTGCCATGGCCTGCTCTATTAAAAATAGGTATTATTATTTCTGCTAATTATCATTAAATATCATTTTTTTTTTAAATATGTCATTAGTTTTATATTTTATTATGTGATACTAACACATATTTACTAATTCGAGGTTTTATTCAAAAAGTTTATGTACTAATTGTAAGTCAACATGAAAATTAATGGAAATTCGTTAGATTTATTTAAAATCATTAATAATCTACAAAATTCTGCATGAGCTCTCATAAATGTTTAGTATAAATTAAAAGAGTTAATTTAACATAAGCAAAGGTGCTAATTTTAAAATCAAATTACCGTGGACTAAAGTGAAGCAAATGGTCAGGATTATAGTGGACGCCTGTACATAATTACATTAGTTTTGGTTTCACTGTTGTATCAAGCTATGTGTGTATGTATGGTATTTAAAATATAAGTATCTAAAACAAATGCATATAGAAACTACGCGACCTTGACTGAAAGCTTGTAGCAGAGCCATTTTTTACAAAAGCGCATTTATCAGCATTATGATTCTCAACATGATATAAACATATTCATTAAATCTTATCTCCGCATTCCTCTTTATTTGACCTATGTATATTTTATTACAAACACTGCATTTGATCTTATAAAGCCCACGACATTTTTTAAAATCGATAATTTCAATATTACATTTTAATTTGTTTCTTAAAGTATTAAAAGTTTCGAAAAATCGGACTAAGATTGTATTTTTTACATAGGTTTAATATCTGGTTAACTCATAATTTATTAAAGTTAAATCTGCAAAACTTTTTTTCTACTAGTCTCTGGAATACGTGTAGTTATATTTCTTTATCTACCACATTTTTCTTATAACCATTAATTTCTGCTACATGGTATATATGTTCTAACTTTTTTTTTTTAAATTATCGTCAGCAAGAAAAACAATGTTGTGTATTTTTGTTTATAACTTGTATAAGATGAGTTGTATATATAATTGTTTATGTGTGTGGCTTTTCTATATAATATTAATTAACAATTGAAAATTTTTATTCCAATTTCGATTGATTAAATTGATTGAATTTTGCCGAACTCTGTGATGAAGTAATCTGAATATTTCTGTGTCTACTATTACGTTATACGTCCTTGTGATATCTTTGTACTAAAATTACTTACAAGAAAGTTATATGCAATTTAATTGTTAAAAAAAACAATTAAATTGCATATAACTTTAAATGATGAAAATAAAGTTGTAATGAAATTTGTAGCGCAATTATGAATTTTTACAAATTATTTGATTTAGAACACCTGAAGAAATATCGAAACATGCACATGTAAGGTAGTCCTAAATGATCTTCAAATTAAATAAAACCAATGGAGAGGAATAACTACTGATTATATATTTCATGCGATAACTATCCAAACAAACACACTACAATTTCTAAAGATAATTTTATATTATTATTATTACGTTTTGTTTGTAATAATTGTTATTTTTCATTTATGAATAAATATTATCTACAAATTTTTGGCACACCAATGGGTTGCCCAATTATTAAAAGTGATAGTCGTATAGGTAAACATTCATATACTTTGTCTTTACATTTTCAAAATTTAGATCAATTTTAATTATGATAATATTAAAATTCTTGATGTTGAAAATAATTACAAAAAGCGGTTATTTCTAGAAATGGTTTATATTAATAGTAATCAAAATTCAATTAATTTTAAAACAGACACAAATCAACTTAACCATATTTATTGTTACATACATTTTACATAATATCTAGTAATATTACCTTATTGACAAAAATGTTATTTTTTTACTTTTTAAAAATTCCAAATTCAAAAAATTTGTAATTTTATTATTATATTTAAATTTGTAAGCATTATTTTTATATTTTTCATTACTATTGCTTCATATCCTTTTATAATATTGTGGATTTCCTCCTGACGGAGTCATTAAACAAATGACGAAATATTGAGGTGATATAAAGTAGTTTTTATTAAATAGACGGCATTACCCATACATCTAAGTTTATTCCTTAACGAAGTCCGGTCGGTACTCCTTTTCAAACAAAATCCAATAGGACCTCATGAATATTAATTATTAACAGTTATTTACATTAGAGTGTGGTAACTGTCGTTTATAGCGCGAAAATTCGGTTTCAACCGATCAGTTCGAACATTGTAAATGATCTAACGGACATATTTTGCATTGAATATAACGTAAGATGAAAAAATAGTATACTATAGGAATTTACTGGTGGTTACTAATTGAGTGCTAGGTATTGCTGTGTTCACAATTATATTCCTCTTCCTCATCCCTGTGGAAAAGTTACCCTCCCTTAAAAATAGATATTCTTATGGAAAAAGGTGTATGGAATATAATTTATAGTCATTTCAAACAGGTTTCGAAACCAAATACAGAAGTAATTGTAAGTTCAAGTGCATACCCGGTTGCCTACTTAGGCAAATTTTGAATTTGATAAAAATCACTATAAGGATAGACCACCTTAACAATAGCTGCTAGTCATAGTATTATATATAATGTAAACTTCATTTTATTTGTTAATTCAAGTTTACCTGGTAAATTTTAATTTAATTTTTATCATTCGATAACTATTTCTGTATTCCCCTCAAAGTAAAGTAAATAACGGCATCATAATGTCAATTACTAGTTATTCATTTGAATTAGCTGTTGGTTTACCTGACAGCGATAACAATCGACGACAGATAACTATTACTGTTAGTTTAAATACTCATTCTGCCTGCGGTCACGTAAGGAAACGGTTAGTGAACATCGTATAACAAATTTTACGCCACTCACTGAAAAATATCAAAGTTCCACAAAGTGTTTAACTAGCAAGTATAAATCCATACTTTTACCTGTGTAATCTTCGAGAAGTCCCTATAAAATTTCCTGAGAAGAATCCTGAGTAAAATATCATTCCATGATAAGATCGTTATCAAATAAGCGCAACATATGTCATTCCATGCTTATTGTAACACCCTGTGTATAAATAGCTGTATCAAGCGAAAGGACTGCATAAACCCTGCAAGCCCTCCAGTACGACGGCCCCTGTTGTTCTCCGAAATTCAATTATTGGTCC
The DNA here is from genome assembly GCA_004143645.1 of Protaetia brevitarsis. NCBI lineage: Eukaryota > Metazoa > Arthropoda > Insecta > Coleoptera > Scarabaeidae > Protaetia > Protaetia brevitarsis. Next base: position 111,451 of record RXPK01001205.1, read on the forward strand.
GTTAAAAAGAAACTGCGCTTTTCTTATATTACGGTCCCTCTTCAGTCTCTACGATTTAATCAAAACCTGAATTTTCTAGTTGCTGGCATCGCTTTGTCAGCGATATTAAACACCACCTACACATTTTTAATCAAAATAAACACATACTTTAGATATTTTATTTCTAAATTATTGATTTCCACACCCACGCCTTAATAAAGACGAGGCCTTTGTTCCAGCGGAAACACCGAAATATACTCCGCGGTCTGGAGAAGATGAATGCCAATGTCATCACGCGATATCGAGTCGGGTTTTACGACCAAGGCGACCGAATCGATGGAAACGGAATTTAGAACCGGCATAAAATATTATTTACTGAGAAGTAATCTCCTCTCGTTTTTTTTTTTAATCCGCCATAAAGCATCCTGTCAGAAGCGGGAGTTAAATTTTATATTCGGCTCAATTTCGGGGCCGGTTGCTGACGTCCTTTGGCGCGACCTCTGGGGACGGAGTTTCGTCATCGATTCACCTGAGAGACGAAAATAAAATACCCTACCGGTAATTTGTTTGCGACAAAAATAACCGATAAATGGGAATGTTGGAAGGCATGGCGTAATATGATATGGGAGGGGAGCAGGGTTTGGGGGTAATCGATTACTTTTATAGTCAGACTAATACATTCTGACTACGTATAATTCAAACTATCATCTACTCGTAATCTGTAATCTGCATTATGTTGTGTAATTATTATTATACAAGGTACTCTGAGAAAAATGGGCTAATTAAAGTGTTTACTTGATAAAAAATTATTTACAATAGATAATGTTTTACTTGGAACTATTCTCGTTAATTAATACCTGCAACTAAACCCAGTTTCCTGAATGCAAGTTGTTACTGTAAATAGTGCTTTTATTAACGGCTATTACACAGCGTACCTGACAAATTTGAGGTAGGTAACGTATTACTTATGACTACTGGTACTGTAGCTAACTACAATACATGGTTAGTAGAAGTAACAACAATGCTGATCGCTATTAAACTCATGTATTTTCTTAAATAGGTAACAACTTGCCACAACTATGATTATTTGAGTTTTGCTGCCACCCCGTGGTTGTTTTGCTATTCCTGATTGGCTAATGCGGCGGAGTAATAAAATAGTCCCTGAGGCTGCTACGCGCGCAAGCGCGGGCTAGCGCCTAGTAAGAGTTACGAACGTGGGAAAAGGTCGTCGAAAATGAGTGGCCAAGGAGTACGGCCATTGTAGGCCAGTTGGAACGCAAATATATTAAAAATACCGGGTGGGTTAACTCAAGGCACCATCCGTATAAAGAATCCCAGCGAAAGAAGAAGTACCGAGCCTATAAGCAATCGGATGTTTCAAGATTGTAGTTTTAAACCACGTGATGAGATATTTGAATTCCCCATCAGTGTGATGATATCTGCGTCCGCTGGTGAAGTTAAAGTGTGGATGCCGTCGCTATCTGAGTGACAGTCGAAGTGCTACTTACAGTTAGGGATACCCCCGACGAAGTAGCCGTTTTCGAGGCGATCACCGGACATAACCGCCACGTACGCCGGCAGAGGATCAATTCGCCGAGACAACGCCCAGTACAAAGAACCAACAGAAACCGCAAGTTTATCGCCTAGGTATATTATTTCTTTGTTTGTTATTAGTTGTAACTTCAAAGCCATATTTCTCTTGTCCTTTGTTTAGATTTCAATAATTTCAATAACTAAATAACGTTTCAAGGGGGTCCCATTTACCTTATCTTTTATTATTGCTTTGTTCATTTTTTTCATTATTAAAGAATATATTTTATGAGTCATTACGTTGTAAATTGTTTAAAAAAAAACTGTTGTTAAAGTGAAACCAATATCTTTCATTCATATCAAGTAGTCACTGTGTTTGTCCTATACAAAATAAAACTATTACTAATAATACTGCTTTTTTTTTAAATTTATATTAAATATTCACTAAACTTCCTCGTTTCCTGCAGTACCTATAAGTTGAACAACAAATTTATGGTAAGTATATTGTATATTTATAGCAAACCATTGCCTTCTATATACCAGGGATTTAATGAACGTGCATTAATGATACTCTTTCCTTGTCACAACTAATCTAAATAGCTTGTATTAAATATGAAGGTGTGATAGCTGTTATAGAATAGTTCACTCACAGCAATACACCTACTACTTGACAAGGGCAAATCTTTGCTTACCGCAACTACATATGTTCTTTGGCTTAACTACTTCAGTTTAATTATCATAAGTAACTTCATAAGTTACCAGTATGAAGCAGACCGTAAGTAACTTAGAGATTACTTGTTGTTAGTATCAGTGTTTAGGATCTCTTTTTTACTAGTGCTAAGTAATCTGTGCTTTTGTCCCCTATCCAGCTGAACTTTTTACTTACGATAATTGTATTTTTATTTATGATTATTAATATTTTTTTCCCAGTGTACAATTCTAATACACTGTTGAAAATATTACGGTGTTGGCGTTAATTTTGCGCTAGTCAAATATTTTAGTGTTGATTTTTCCAAACTTTGCCAGACGAGTTGACTATGCGTATTTAATAGAACAGGAATGACTAGAATTTCGTGTGAATTCTTTGTTCAGATATGAGGATTGATTATTTTTCTAGACATTCAGAAGCGTCAACCAATCAGAATTTTTCCCTCGGATAGAAATATAGAAACCCCACCTAATCTAATACAGTATTGCATTATACGCACCACCTGCATTGCACGTCTATTTGTTTTCGTGTTTGATTCTCTGTATTAACATATCCAAACAAACCACCAAATGTGAACCTACAAAGTGTACCTTGTGTTATTAAACGTTAATTCCAGTGGCATAAAAAATGTCAACATCTTAAAGATGTATTGGGAACAACTATTTACGTAATTAGTTCAGTTTTGAATCAAATAGCATAAACATTCACTTAATTTTATAATGGTTCTCAAAAAATCATTTTAAAATTGGTACATTTAGTTGAAACCAAAACTTGTGAATGAGTGGTTTTGCATATTTATAATTGAGAAAACGTCTTAAATAGAGAATATTATGGCACTAAGAAATAAGAGTTGCATATTAAAAAGACGTTGTGTTTAGAAAATGGTGTTAAAACACCCAATAGATCGCATTCATTTAGTTAAACAGCTAGTAAATTTGTCCAGTTTAGATCAAATAAAATGTGACTAGAAGTATTTTATAATTCCACGTGTCAGTTGGACAAAATAACCCCTTAGCAATAGACAATACTTGACTATCTTTGCTCGTCAAATTTAAACTTCTATAGTTCTCGACAAAATAACACGAAAAGAGTGTGGACCTCTCCTGACTATTAAATTAGTCAAAAAAGTGTTAAAATTTTCAACAGTGTAGTCTAGAACGGGCATAAAAATACAAAAAAAAACACCTTTTGAGTTTTCCTTCTGCATTGTGTGTCACTAGTACATTATAATATGAGAATTTAAGAATAACACCCTCGCGTTAAAATTATTGTAACAAACAAAAATTTTAAAATTGTAAAGAACATAAAAACATACAGACAAACAAATATATAATGAAACATACAACGAATCGTGGAATTTTCTATCGAACAAACTTTTTTCCGTTGTTAAAATTTTTCCCGTGGTCGAAATTTAATTTAGACGGTGAGTTTTCATTCCGCATTGTTTTTAACAAGTTATATCGACAACGGTTCCACAGCAAAGTTGCACAAAATTCCGCCCAAACAGACATCCTCTTTCGATGCGAATCACCGGTGTTTCTCCCATGATGATTGTGTGAACTTAGGAAGCAAATTTTACGAAATGTGAAAGTTTGCGATGCTTTTTGACTCGGGCGCATGTGCTAAAGTGACTTTCCTACATTTGCAAAAGCATTTGACTTGCTAAATCATTTTTATACAAACTAGAATATTATTGGAGTTAGAGAAGTACCCCTTGGAAGGTGTTATCTTTTGAACAGAACGGTCAATTGCGTTCTTATTTCCTGGAAGAACATGCACCAAAATAATTTGCAACAATAATACATTTTTGGAAACCATTGGAACAGTTTAACAAAGAAAATAATGTCCTATAACTTGTAATATAACTATTGATTATATAGTCATAAATAGTGCAATTATATATATAAAAATTATGCTATTAGTTATTGTTATATAATTACTACGACTTAAAGAAGATCAGCTTATTAGTGGTAGTAAACATCAGGTTAGGAAAAGGAATCTGAATATAGATTTTGTGGGGAACAGGATGAAACACCCATCCACCTTCTCTCAAACTGCGTAACACTGTGCAACTCGAGGGCGTTGCACCTGGGAGCATGTGAAATCGAAGAGGGAGACTTACCTAGACTGGGGCCCTCTGACATCCTACACTTTCTGAAAGGAATAGGATTGGAAGGCCAGCTGTAAAGCAGCAAGGATAGGGAACACAACAGATCTTTTAGGTCGCAGTGTAACATCACCCTTCTATCTACATACAATACAATACAAACATCAGGTTATAATACCAGAGAAGAAGGATTGGGAGAAAAGCGCTACGGACTCTAACCGATATACAGATTTCTTTAAGAGTATGCAATAATACCCTAACAGTCAGAAATATTACATAGATATTTTTAAAAATATATTTTATAAATATTTTTCGTGAGAGGTTTTTGAATATGTTATTCATATTTTTTTCTAAATATAGATAAAATATTCAATTAAAATATTTATTCCATATTTTAAAATTAATGTAAGCGCTATATTTTTTCTAAAATATTTATATGAAAATGGAGATTTTTTATGCAATCCATTTAATTTTGTCAAAATGAACTAAAATTGTTCTTGGTTATTTAGAATCTATAACGTCGATAACGAAAAGTTGAAACATACATAGAGATGTCTAAAAGGCAAGAACTTGCTTTTTCACACTCACCATACAAGTTAATAATCAATAATTCTGGCATCTTTTAAGGCATACTGAAGGTTTATCAAATTAATCAGTATTTTTTAATTGTTAAAGTGTTCTAAATAAAAAACAAACGTATTTATTATCATTTTATTTGAATAAGCCAATAAAAATGAAAAATACTCATTTTTAAGTCTAGCCTTGGCTGGTGCCCGGTACAACCCTATGACTTTTTTCATATCTTCGGTAGTGGCGCTCTCATGGCGTTTCCTTGTGGCCTCTAAAACAATACCAATTGTATTAGATCATACCATGAATAAAACATCGTACAACATTATCAACACCTACTAATACATTTGGAGCATTTACAATAATTTGAGTGGCAGCTACATTCTAATACTTACGATACTTATTTTTACTTTATTTCATAATATTTGAAAACATTCTACGTACAAACAAGAAAACAACACAACGTATTCTAACCTCTATTTGAGGTTATGACGCTTATCTACCGAGATGAATCTCCTAAGCAAATCAACTAGCAAATTATTTGGTAGATGCAGTCCATATATGATGCATAAAATTCCTACAATTATATTATTAAACGATTTCTGTACATAGCGATATTGAGCATTCCAATTATCTTATAAATGCCATGACATGTTCAAAGTTTTGCTTACCTCGTAGTCACCACAAAAACTAAAAGACACCCCGCAACAATTAATTACAGTTAACCCTAATCTGCCCTAATCGTATACTATTATAAACTATAACATGTAACGGACAGACGAATGAAAACGTTGATGATACACACGTACGCGTATGCATTCTATGTACCTAATCCATAGACGCATAAACAATACTAAATCATATAACACCGGCACCGTAATGAATAGAGGTATTGTGTTGACGTTCGCAACTTACAAATATTACAAATAATATAATACAAAACGCAGATGTATTAATAGAAAAGTTACAGCGCTACTAATACTAATTAAATCATATTAGATATACATTATCTAATTTAATCTTTAAACTATCATTTTAAATAGGTACATACCTACTTAATATGTATGCATATTTCACCCATTTTATATTATTCGTCCTACGCACCAAATGTACAAAAGCAAAAATTCAATCTTTTTTTTATATGAAATAAATATTTGCAGAAATACAAAGCAAAATATTCTTGCAGAGTTATAAAAAATATATTGAGAAAACATTTGCAATAAAATATTATTAATGTTACATAACATATATATTTTTTAAATGTTTTCCTAATATATTTTCTATAATATATTTTATGCATATTATATTAATATAACTAATATTCAAGAAAGATTTAATATTTTTTAAATATTTATAAAATATGAAATAAATATACTTAGTTGGTCACTGGGGTAGTGTCGAAATTTGATGATTTAAAAACATAAAAACATGTTTCCAATATTAATTTCATAAATGTAAAAATCAGACAAATTTCATCACCTTTTCAACAGATTACAAAACATACCTGAGAATGGCCTAGGCTGAAACATGTAGTATGTTAAATCGAGAATACTGAGTATTCTCTCAACTTCCAAAGCAATAATAGTGTCGAAATGTGGTGATTTAAAAACATAAAAACATTTTTCCAATATTAACTTTATAAATGTAAAAATCAGACAAATCTCATCACATTTTCAACAGATTACAAAACATACCTGAGGATGGCCTAGGCCGAAACATGTAGTATGTTAAAATAAAACAATTAAAGGATTGATATCTAGAACAGTAGTTTTTGTGCTAATCAACATATATCTTATTATAATCTAGTAGTGCTATATAGCAGAGATTGACCCCACCACTGAATATTATTACGAGTCGCCACTGGTGCGTAGTATATTGATGATGTGACCAAACCGTTTGCAACACACCTAGAAAGTATGTCAAAAAGTTTTTCTGCCTTGACTGTCAAAATGGTGTCGAGTGAGTCCGGAGTGGTATGTTTAAGTTTCCTAAATATTCTCACCCTGATTTAACATCATACGTATTTGGAATTTTATTTCGAAAATAATGTGTTTACAATAATTATTAACTCATAAAACTTAAATAACTGAAACATATTCACAGTACTTTACCACGATTGAATTTAATTCATCACTGTCGTGCATTACTTCTACATTCAGATGCCCCTATTCTGCAATTCCTAAGTTTTCCCTGCAGTAACCCAGCATAAAACGAGGTATAAACGAAAAACCTTGTCCTTTTTATAATCAGGTAACGAGAAGTTTTCCTCGTTATAAGTCGCAATCTATTTAACGCCCGTTGTTCTACGTTGACTACGAAAAGATTTAATTCGGCCAAGTTTGCGCGGATTAAGTGCTCGTTAGGTGGGCGGTTTTAGTACACTTTTTATTCGTGACGTGGTAAAAAGTTTCCTGAATCGATAACGAGCGCTTGTTAAGGTAATGCGAAGGAAATATTTAAAACGAGCATTTAATCCTTAGGTTGGTAAGACAAACGTACGCCTTATGTTGTGATTAAACTGTGATTTTGTCAGATAATTTTGATTTCCTCAAGGAAAACCATTTTGTAGGTGATATAGCTAAGAGATTAGTCATGTTTACACGTCCAGTTTAATTTGTCGTGTGCGAAAAATATAATAATGGATATATGTATATCATTTGAAAAGGAGTACCGACCGGAACTTCGTTGAAGAATAAAGTAAGTTATATGGGTAATACGGTCTTAAAATAAAACTGCTAAATCGCCTCAATATTTCGTTTATATTTATAAATTCATCAGGAGGAACATCTACAATATATATAAAGAATATGAATCAATAGTAATGAAATATTAAAATAATACTTACAAAGTTAAAATATAATAATCAAATTATATGTATTTTAAATTTAGAATTTTTTTTAAAAGTCAAAAAACATTTATGTAAACAAGGTAATGTTACTATGTATTTTGTAAGATGTTGCAATAAATATGGTTGAGTTTATTTGTGTCTGTTTGAAATTAATTGAATTGATTACTGTTAATATGAACCATTTCTAGAAATAACCGCTTTTTGTAATTATTTTCAACATCAAGAATTTTAGTATTGTCATAATTAAAATTGTGGTCTAAATTTTGAAAAATGTAAAGACAAGGCACATGAACGTTTACCTATACGACTATCAACTTTTATGTTGGGTTATCTATTCTTTAGCCATTTGCGAAGTTTGACCAATATAAACATTGACAATCACAACAAGAATATTATATACCAAATTACTTTGGTCCAGAATTGGTATCTTGTCTTTAGTTTTTGTGAAAATTGTTCTTATGGTTGTTATACTATTACATTACCTTGTTTACATAAATGTTTTTTGACTTTTAAAAAAAAATTCTAAATTTAAAATACATATAATTTGATTATTATATTTTAACTTTGTAAGTATTATTTTAAATATTTCATTACTATTGATTCATATTCTTTATAATATTGTAGATGTTCCTCCTGATGAGTTATAGAATATATAACGAAATATTGAGGCGATTTAGAGTTTTCTTTTAAGACCGTATTACCATATAACTTACTTTTTTTTTATATGTATATCTACACATAAAAAATTAATCTATTCCAATTTTGAATTATAATGCATTTTACATTGAATATATCATAACTTCCTATATAAGCAAGAAGATGATATATTTATATTGAGAATAAAATTTGTTCAGTATTCCAAACCAGTGAATTTGTTAGAAGAAATAATTTTTTAGTTCAAATGTAATCAATATACTAAAATCATTATGAACATATAATATTTTCACCACAAAAATAATTATTTTAGATTTGAGTAAATAGATTTCATCAACTGGAAACCATCATATTTCTGCCTTAATAATTTATGTACATTTGATAGAAGTATATAAAAGTATTGTTTGAAGTATTGCCATTATTTGCTTCTAAAATATAAGTATAGTTGACTGATAATACTTAACTGCTTAATCAAGCATTTCTACTATTTAAGGGTAATAATTACCTACTAATTTTGTGTCTGTAACATCAAAAAACCTCGATAGAGAAAAATTAATAAATAAAGAAATATTAATTAAATAAATTTACTGTCATACTTTATAGTTTTACAATGTTTGGGAGAAGGTAGCGTATCGGTGTACTCCAGGAGTGCGCATGGGATATTGATGCGTAGAGGTGTAGATGTTGTGCGTATCCGCCGTTGCGACCGGTGTTCTAGGGATATGTATTTGCCTGGGCCTGGTATCTAGTCGGCGTTGGTTACTGATATAATTTCAATCAGTATTTATCAAATTTGCTGGTATTACCTACTGAAAACTAATAACTAGTAAGTACTTACATATGTTTGTTAATGTACACACCTACCATGTTCATGTATTATCGACACAATGGCGCTGACTCTAAGTATTATTTCAAAGTTTTTTAAACTAGTAATCCTTTAATATTAGATAACACGTACGTACTAACCTTCGTATATTTTCACCCCATTCTCTAAATAGCTGTTAAACGGCTAGGGTATCCATTTAGATTTACTTACACTCACAACCAACAACACTGTTTGTTGGTCAATCAAAAGGTGACGCCAAGTAAAGCGAATAGATATACAAAACCCTCTAAACCACCCTAAAAAAGAGGGAACAAGTGACAGATAAGTTTTAGTGCAATAAATGGTGGGGTAAAATTCGTTTCGAATGTTTCAATATTATGGTAATTTCAATTTGATATTTCATGTTTTCAGTACAAAACTAATAATAATTTTATACATATAGTAATTCATTATACCAAACGTACAAGGGATTTTATTTTGAATCTACAAAAGTTTCTCACTATGATTGCATAGATTTATTCGTTACAACAATAAGAATGTTCATTTGGAGGAAGTATATTAATGCAAATATTAATACTAATTGTTCTAAGAGTACTATGAGATTCAAAAAGATTGTCAATTCCGCTCCTATAGATAGTAACAGGGTGTAAGTATATGCCGCGTGTTTGTAATGAAGGTTTGAACTAAGTCAATGTTTGGAACACAAGAAGTAAACGGATCTGTCATAAATAAGGAAAACGTAACGCTATATTTGAACTCGCTTATATAAACGATTATGGATTGGTGTTTCTGCTTGTAAAATGAAATGTAATTAATTTAACTTTACTAAACTATGATTTTACAATTCAGTTACTAACTGGTGTTTAACTAAATTTATTTATTACTTTAAATCTATTAACATACAATTAGTATAATTATTAAGTGACAAAAACTGCATCTCTCAGTTCTTCTATGGTATGCATGCGGTTTTCTATAGATTCCTATTTTTTAGATAGCCGAACATGAAGTAATCTAATGGGGTTAAATCAGGCGATCTTGGTGGCCTTCTTTGTGCTCTAACGACCCTATCAGCAAAAACTGTTGAAGATATTGGCAGGGTTTGTCGAGCAGTATGTGCTGGAGCATTATCGTGCTGAAAATAACCTGCTTCAAGCTCATTTTTCTTGTAACTCTGCAATAAACCAATTCAACGTTCTGGTTTGTAATGTTGGGCTGTTACAGTTTCCTCGAAGAAAATTGGCCCTATTATTTCGTTGCCTGGACATAGCTAACCAAACTCCAACTTTTATGGGATGCAATTGCGTTTCTCGAAATTCATGTGGATTTTCTGCAGACCAGATACGATAGTTTTGTGAATTGATATAGCCTGTTTGATAAAATCAGGCTTCATCCGAGAAAAATGATTTGTTTAGCAAGTCATCGCCCCTTAAATTGTTATTAAACCAATGACAATATTCCAATCGCCTATGGTGGTCTAATGGTAATAATTCCTGTACCGTAGAAACTTTATAGGGATGAAAATGTTTCTTTAGACAGCTCATTGCGTTGAAGTGTATGATAAGCCTATAAAATTATAATATTATGTAATAAACTATTTCACTTGTTAATATGTTAATATTGATTTTTTACCTATTTATTGAGCTAATTACCACAGATAAATTTCCTTATTTCCTTACAGCATTCAGAAATACTATTGTTGGTGATATTAGATGTAAATATAAACGGTTTGAAAAAATTATAAGATAAATAATCGAAAGATACTACAACACGCACGCCAATGTCGCTAAATGTCAAGAAAATTCATTTAATATATGAAATTTGTAAGTAGCTAACTTCACTCATTAAATTGGTAATAAGTATAAATAAATTTTTCCGGAAAACAGTTTTTTTATTACGACAATCATTTTGAATCTCATAGTATATTGTGTTTTCAGAAAATTTACTCTTATTGTTCTAACCAACAAGATTTAGTTCATTTAAATATATATTAAGTTTCGATTTCTGAATAAATAAAAATATTCAGATTGATAAATAGATTGATAATTTTTGTGTGTAGAATGTACCTAAAATAAAATATAAAATACTTCGTAAAACATTTCCTCGGAAGCTTCTTGAACAATACGCAACACGGATAAACACATAACTGAGGCGTTCCGAACCGATGAAGCGCTTTCACACGCAACAAGGAGACGAGGCGTCGAGATTTCGGCGAAGTAGATGAGAGGGCGCTACGTCGTAACGGAAACTTCGGCGCAAAAAAACTTTTACACGACACAATGCTATGAATACGAGCGAAGATCTAAATGTTAGCGAACATTGTTTTTTTTTTCTTTCTTACGAAATTAACTTTTTCCTGATTGTGAGAAAAAAATATATTCTTTGGATACTTCGTGAATTCGGATATTGGCAGCTATTGTACAGTGTGTTCACGGGAACATTCTACAATAGCTAACTTTTTTATTTTTAGAGATACAGAGTCGGTTAAATGGAGAAAGTTCGTGCACTTTTCCTCTGCATTTCGTGCTATGGATAAAAACAAAAGAAGCGCTCGTTGCTAAGATACGACAACACATGTATTTTTTTAAAATGGGACACCCGGTATATTTTACATTTTTGAGTTTCTCTAATTCATGGTTATAACAAGTGTAAATCTACTTTTCTATAATTCCACGATTACGAGGAGGTATAAAAAAAATTATAATTCAAAACTATCCTTTATATAATGAGGGTTGATGATTATCAATGAAAGGTGCAGACAGACACTTTTGTATTAATCGTGTTTTTAAGTGTTGCCACTTGGATGTAATCTTTCACATAATTAACGGAAAACAGTATTTACTATACTAATTACAAGAAACGGAGAACTAGTATATTAAACAAAAACTAATTGTATATTAAAGTAAAAAGACAACAAGAAAATGTTTTAATTTTTACTTCCAAAATAACTGCCATTACTTTCCCTACACAGGTTTACCCTTCGCACCAGATTACTGTGTACCTTTTGCACTGTTTGTTCATTAAAATCACGAAATACACTGTGTAATTTTTGATTTTTTAAATTTTCCAAATCAGCGGATGTGTATCATACAACGTTGTTTTTTAATAGCTCTATGTTATAGTAATTGTCATAGAATTTTAATGCTAAATTCAAAAATATAATAATATATAGGGCGTTCTATTTAAAATAACAAAGTTCATGGCGACTTCCGGTTAACCGGAAGTGCAAAAAAAGTTGGAAATATTTTAGTGCCAAGTTGCTGCAAATCTCAATTTTTTAGAACTGAGGAATTTTGTTAAACCGGAAAACTTCTAAGTAGCCACTTCTGTGGAAAATCCTGTATACTCTTACTTATTTAGGCGTCTCCAGGTGCACACATTAACTGTCACATAACATTACCGAATATTACATACATTAGGTTCTACATTTTAGTTAGTTCTGTGCGTGCTTATAATCTACAACAATAGGTGCTCTTTATTTTTACGGAATTCATTCGGTCTTCGGTTGAGAATGGTGTTCCAGAAACAATTGAAGATACGAGTGGATGAAGGTGCTATGTCGCATTTAAAAAAAAAATGAATAAGTTTGATTTTGTAACATAACACCTTCATCCACTTGTGTCTTCAATTATCTCGAATTAATCAAATCTGATGTAATGAGCTGTGATCGGATATTTACGTGTCCATAATAATAATAATAATAATAATAATAATAATAATAATGTTTATTGTCTTTAGTGGTAAACAACATAGACATTGTCAATATTATAAATACAATAAAATCAGAAATACAAAAATAAGTATTAAAAAAAAACATATAAATGTAGAAAACAAAAGACAACAGTAAAAGCAGAACCATTATCCGTCATGTCAAGTACTCATCAACACTAATAAAATGAATGCTCATGAATATAGGGCTTTCAATAGCTGTTTAAACGAATTAAAAGTACTAAACCATCTTTATAATGTCTTGGCAGCGCATTGAAGTAAAACAGCACACCTGTAGTATGGGCCCCGCTTAAACAAAGTTGTTCTGTGAATCGGCACACTGACATGACTATGAGAACGAGTTCTCATGTTGCTATATATATCGGCGTTTTTAATAAAGTAATTTTCGTTGCGCTTATAAAATATTAATAATTCATGTAAATAGAGTGACCACGAAGGCAAAATCTTCAACTGCTTGAGTATAGGACGACATGAGGTCATGGAGGACGCAGCCACCATACACCGCAAAATCTTTTTTTGATATATAAAAAGCTTGCTCGCACAACTAGCCGAACCCCAAAAAATGAGTCCATATCTCAAACGAGACTCCACGTACGAAAAATAAAAACATTCGCGAAGTGCCAACATCTACGGTGGCCTTCTCAAATTCCTAACTCCATAATACGCTGAGGCACAGTTTACTTAGAGGTGAGGTGAATGTTGCTAAATTTGAGAACACAATCCACAGTCAATCGCAGGAACCCAACATTACCGCCAGTGGAAACTGACTTGCCATCATGCTTGATGTAGCACCTACTACTTATACTGGAGCTAGCACGAAACTGTAGCGTGCTTGTTTTTGTCGCGTTGAGCACTAGCCCATTTTCGCAACACCACGCACACATATTCGATAAGACCGCATTTGCGCGAACAGACGCTAAAATGTACAGTCGAATCAGCAACAACGCGGACTTGTATCATCAGCATTACTGCTGACAATGGAACCACGTGGTAAAGATAAGCAACAAGTCATTTACATATAAAATAAACAGAGTAGGGTCAAGTATAGAGCCCTGCGGGACACCACAAACAATGTTTATAGCCGGAGAAAGATGTTGTTTTTTCAAATTATCAACACAAACTTGAATTCGGCATTGAATTGAATTCTATTATTAAGGTATCTCAGTACATCTTAATATTTTTGCCGATCATCACTTTAAGGTATGGATTATTTAGTTACATTTAGATTTTTAAATGTGGTTAAGTTTAGACCATTCTTTAGTTTCTATCTATTTAAAAGATTCAGCAATTTGGAATGTGTTATGGCCGGAAGAGATTTCCACACTATGGAAGATGCCTTATCTAAATACTTGTAATAAATACATCAGTGAATTAATAATAACTAATGTATTGAAAATTATTTTCTACGTTAAAAATATCTTTTCTTTCATTAAGAATGTACTAATGGCATAAACGTATTAGAATTAAAAATGCTTCTAATTGATTGGCCACTTCTTGCCTAACATATCTTTTGCACATTATTATCGCGAAATATAGCAAAGATTGAAGTTATATTTAAAGTCCGCGAAATAGCTTTTATCCGACAGAAATCGCGAGACAAACTGCCCTTATGCGCCGGTCCATTTCCTCGCATCTCCCGTTTCAGCAGCATCCTGAAAATTTGCCGCTTTTAGTCGGCGTCTGGACCGCTTCGGTTAACACGAATCGGAACGCATCACGTTCGAACGAATCCGGGCAACTTTAAACACGTACCGATGACGAGTTTCACATGAACATGTAACGAACAAAGACCTAATGAGATCGACACGTTTTGACAGCTTTTCGGTCGGACTGTTTTGTGTACGACGTCTGCCGTGGTGATTAACAATAACGGAAAAGCAACTTTGAAAGCATTCCTCGGGGTGTTATTTCGTTTTGTGGTAGTAATTTATCCTAGTGTAGAGAAACTCTTCGTTTTGTGCATCTGCTTCGGGTGTTTAGATTTGAACGTCTTTATTCTAGCGATGTTCTTGATCTGGGAGGTTTGACTTTTAGCGAAAGTGGGACATAATGTATCCAGTCGCCCCTTCTAACCTTATAAATGAGAGCGGCAGTGTTAGGAACGGGAATAGGGAGGCAAATGATGCGCGTAATTGGCAAGCTTGTTTCTTCGACTGCTTCCAGCGCTTCACCAGGTTCTGGGGAGTTTTCACGTCTGTCGGTGAGTGCTCTAGTAATTTTCCATTCTTCTTTTTAACGTCACAAAGGTGTTATGAAATAATTTGATGGTTTTGTATATATAAACGGAATTCTCGGAAATAATGGAAATATAGCTGATCAAAAATGCAGGGAGAATGGAACCTTTTAAGCTACTTTTTGAACGTGGAATCGTCAAAATTGCTGGTGGTTCTTATTACGGAAAGTTTATATTGACTAGCTAGTTATATATTTTGACCATAATTTGTTTTTCTTTAGGTTGTTGTATTGTTATTTGTAGGATAAATACCTAATAAACCATAATTTATGTTTCAAATATTATTTTAACAATAACTTGTGAAACGTTCTTCCAGTTGTAATAAAACTTTGAGATGTCGATACTAGAGGATTTCCTCCATATCTAAGGATAGTAGTTTGTCTTTAAGTTTATTTGGTGTATTCCGAGGTTTAATATTTAATATTTACGATAGTTACTATCTGTAACACATTAAGCAATGTTATTTTTTAACGTTACATACCCTTTAACATAACCTGTAGACATTTTTTCCACTATATACAGTCTGTCCCATCGGTTCCGCTCATTCCAATTTTTGAACTTCTAATTTTGATTTTCAAACTCGCTGGATACTCAGGGCCAACTATAATCTATTACGGAAATATTTTTAACTTTATAGTACTTTCGGTATGCAGTTTTGTTGAATTTTTTAACGTTTGCATTTCTTCATATAAAATCAAATAGTTTATGGGTTTAACACAAATTACCGATTACTGCTATAATTTGTTAATGATTAAGAGGAATTTACACGCTCCTCTACAGCGGCCTAAATTGGTAGAGCGTTCGTCCGGTAAACGAGAGTGCGTAGGTTGGCATCCTGCAGTGAGGAGAAAAAAATCGTTAATTTCTTACTGTAAAAAGCGTGCAATCTTTGCAGTTTATGGGCTATTAGATATTTAGCTATTCTACTAATGTCGATGCAAATACAAGGATATAAGTATTCCATATTACAGCGATAGCTACTGAATCACATATAGAGCATTTAAAAATGCATCTCCAAAGTGGCTGCCTTTAAATTGACAAAATTTTTGCCTTTCAAATGGGACGTGGTAGGTATTTTTCTATTACAGTCAGCGTAAAATTCTATTGATATACCCATCCTTGATGGTTTTTGAAATATTAGCATTTCTTGCATAAAATTGCTTAAAATAAGTCAAAATTTCTAGTTTTAAGCAAATAAAATTATTGTTTTCCTAAACAACATTATGTATATTGCATTTGTCAAGCCTATATATGAGAAAGGCGATAGATCTGATGTTACTAATTACCGACTAATATCACTAGTATCAAGTGTTCCCAAAATTTCCAAAATATTAATGTATGGCAGAACGATTAACTTTCTGGATAAACATGATATACTGCATCAGAATCAAAGTGGTTATACACAGAACAGATCCATTGTCCGTTGAATTTATTATTTGTCTGGAAAAATTCTGACAGTACTAATTTATCACATCGTATCTGATAGAGAGCAAATAGTGCGTAACGGCTCACGATGCTTCACAGATCTCTTAAGCATTGCAAACTGTAGCAGTTGGAGTTCTACAAGTCTCCATCCTAGGCCCACTTCTTTTCTACTTTCTGTCAATGATTCACCAGACATTATTGACAATCTTGCCGTTTTATATATCTGTATGCTAATGACATTTTGTGTATTGCGAAAAAATTAAAATAAGTATATACTTAACACAACTTGGAACGTATGGTGTGTTAGTTTATTAACAACCATTTAAAATTAAACGCCTAAAAACACATATTTTACCGTTTAATATTCCCCCGGATAAATTTAATTCTCAGTTTACAACAGTTTGTATACACTCATCATTTTTAGTCGAAAATAAATAAATACAAAACAAACATTACATAAACTTATAAATACAAACTCACATGTATGACATTAAACATATATATATTATATATATCGTTAATATAATTAAACTCAAGAACTCTCAAGGATGAAACAATAAAATATGTCGCCTTTTTGTTTTTTTTTGTTGTTGTTCTGGAAATCGCCTGACATAGAGCCTGCATAAACACTGCAGTCTCTTAACTTTTTGTACTTAGTCTCCAAATTTCTTTCACCCACTAAATAATACCAGCCATTCCAGCATCCTAGGGGCCTATACCAATCTGTACAGATCTCTGGCTGGTCGATCAAAGTAGTCCTCTTGATTCCTTTTTGGTTTGTCAAAAACTGCATGGCTTTTTGCCTCCAGAGACTCGCATTCACACAGAATGTACTAAGCCTTCTTTGTCGTATCAATACACAGGTTGTAGTTGGTACCTCCAGTATTTATACCAATTTTCTGTAGGTGTCTTTTCAGTGTACAATATCTTGTTGGTAGATCTATTACGATATGAAGACGATTCTTTCTGAGCTGCAGTGGTTCTTTGATTTTCTTTCTTGATGGTCGCTTAATAAAGGTCTTTCCATGATTTTGCCTGGTTGTGTTATCCAAGTGTTCTTTGTGTTTCCCTTTGACCCAACTCCTTACTTGTTTCGCGCTGTTCTTTTTAGTAAATTCTAGAACAGATTCTGGACATTAAGTATGAAGCCGATGATCCCTTCTTCTAACTCATCGGCTTTTTCGCTTGCTTAGATTGTCTACAGTAAAGTGACTTCATTGCGGTCTGTCAGGCTATTCATTTCCAAACCAGTTTTGATTGTATCACTACTAGTGCTCTCATATAGATTCACGTATTTTCATAAGCCTTCTGACTGATTTCAGTTTATTGTGTATGCTTCTGTTTTAAGGACTGTGGCACATTTTCCTAGTGATCATTGTGGTTATTAATCCATTGTTGATTTTAGTTCCAGTCCCGGTTTTTGATCCGTCTGTGAACCAGATTAATTTTGCGACTCCGTCTCTGTAGTTAGATTGATTCCAACTTATCCAATCCGCGAGTTTTACCTGTAAATTTCCTTTAAAAGGTAAAAGCACATATTTTCCTATGGGCTCTTCTAGCCCACAAAAGCGGTGTCTCTCTCTTGGCTTTAATTCTTTGCTTGGAGTCTAGGGTGATACCAAGATATTTTACTTACCCTGGCCTGACACCTTTATTTCCGCACTCTGGAATTTTAGGGGTTCAAGACACTTGTAAGTTCCTCCTTCTCGTAAATGCTCTTGTGGTCATTTTGGAGAAACATTTTGCATTTTAAATTTTTCCTGGGCCAGAATGACAAGAACATCTGTGTACGTCAAAGTTTTATGTGCTTCATTGTCTAGCTTTCGTAACTTATTCACCACTAGGTTTTAAAGCAGAGGGGACGAAACCCCACTCCGCGGACATTCATTTTTAACTTAAGCTACCGGTGTTTCTTCCGTGGTGATCTGAAAATGACTGATCTCTCTTAAGGGTGCAGTCTATCCACCTGCAGCTTGTTTCATTGATCCTTTATTCCTGGATTGTTACTGCTGAAGCATTGTCAAATCTTTTCTCTGCGCCGAGGAATGTGGACAAAAGCACTTTTTTCATTTGCAGAGCATGCTTAGCCCTCTGTATGCAAGGGTGTCTGCAGATTTTCGTGACTGATACGCATAATGGTATGATATGGTAATACATCATTCTTTATGTGCCTGCCTATCAGTTTCTTTAAGATTCTTTAGCATAGATCGATCTTAGAAACTTTGCTTCACCTTATCCCATTTTGACAGGTTTTAGAATAAAAGTCAGTCTTACCAGCCTCCAGGCCATTGGTATGCATCGAAGTGGAAGACTTCCTCTGAATAACACACTAAGCTTCAATAACAAAAGTCCCAAGCCCTTGCTGGGGTCACAATGAATAATCTATTATCCTAGAAATCTTATATGCAGGATCTTGCAAAATGTTTGAGATACCTATGTACGGTCTATAGTTCATATCGCGTAGCGTGAGAATTGAGATTTGATTTTTTTAAAAGTTAAGGTGGGCACCTATAGTCCAGGCACTTGAGCCAGGTGCTCACTGTACCGTTCCTATTAAATCTCTTATTTCCACTGGAGCAGCTTGGTGTTCTTTGTAAAACCCAGTACCTTGCCCAGTGGAAACTTGAAAATCCTCGAGGGATCCAATAGATCTTTCCCGAAATATTTCTGCCTGAGTACCTTCAATTCCTCATATGTGCAGATTACATGTAAACTCGTTTCCTCCTGCAATTCGCATCTTCTGCACCATGGTTCGCTTACTCGACCTGTGCTGTATAGATGCTTTTTCAGAGGACAGTGTCCAGTTACCAGCCCAGTAATGGTTTTAGCTTCTTTCTTACTGCGTCTGAGTAGGTTATCAGAGAATCTAGCATCCCCACCCCCTATTAGCGCTTTGGTATGAAGTTGACCTTCAGTCGACCTCCATTTCTTTGCACTTTCTTTACCTAGCCAGGTCCAAATCTCTCTTCTGGCAGAGTCCTTAGTAATCCCACATACGGCCTCTGGAGTTATGAAGTGTCTTTTAGAGCCTTCCTTGGCTGGTTCGTTTACATTCCCAATACTCAAATCAGAGACAACATCCTGTGTACCGAAAATGCTATAAAGTTGAAAATATTTTTGGTATAGTATATAGTTCCAAAGTCAAAGTTCTACAAAATCTAATGAGCAGCAGCATCTACAGCTCCCTGTATATTACTGCTGTCTTTGATGATAGTTGCGGTGTAACTAAGAAATTACAGAAGTGAACTTACGAGAATTGAAATTTGAAATTTCCATTTGAAATGTATGTGTGTATTATTGCTTAAAATTAATTGGAAATGCAAAGATTTTTAACTTATATTTAAGTAAGAGTTGCTTGAGAATAAATAAGTAGAAATTAAGTCTAAGTTCGCAACAAAAACGAACTGGAAAATTTAAAAAATACAAAAAAAAAAACTTGAAATTATAAGTTGTTTGTTGGACTGATGAAGTTTTCTGGAACTGTTCTGTTTAATCTAACTACCTAATGCAGGTTTGAAATACTTCCTTTAAGAATAAAATCCACCGAGGAACAATTAAACTTAATTTCCTCCGCCTAAGACAAGAAAAAGAAAGTAAAAAAAAAACAAACAAACGAAAACACAGAATCCACGTTATGATTACACCGGAACGGAAGCATTCTTCTTTCAATCCGAGCGCCGGCATTCGGCGCAAGTTCGCCATCTCATTAGTGGAAATTGCGTAAGAACGTAACCGGCAACGAACGCTAGCGGTTCTAGTGTTTACCTTAAATTTGCGAGCACGAAATTGCACCACCAGATAAGCGGAAGCGCTCTTCCTACGCTACCGGATTCGCTTGGCCCCAAATCATCGGATGCATCAGCGTAAAAATTATCGTTAAACTTAATTAAGATGTTATCTGTCCAATTACCAAGTTTGTTCCATTTGTTATTGCCGGGCGGTGCGAAATTGCCAGATGTAATTGCGTCTCCGCAAGGTGGCAGTGAGTGGTCCGGAGTGGGGGTAAACGGAAACGGTTGTTTTGCGTCGCGTGGAAATTTAATTTGGTGAATGTCGTGGGGGCGGTCGCCATTCCCAAGGGTTCTGATCTCCAAGCAGGTGCAGCGGAGAAATGTCTTGGCCACGCAAAATAGCTAAATGACATTTTCGTTGATTAAGGGCACTGTTGCTATTTGTACTCAGAGTTAAAATACATTAATTAGTCATAACAATATAGAAAAATACGTGAAAAGTGCGAATTCAGATATTGCATGAACAAGGCAAGTCTGAATTAGAGAAAAACAGGTTGGTGCAAGTTCTCGATGTGCAGTGCAATCTGACATTAAAAGGTTCACGAAGACTCGATCTCACGTAAACAAGGCAAGAACAGGCAGAAAATGCGTGACAACGAAGCGCCAGGGCAGAAAATGAACACGAGAGTCGTAGACCGTGTAATGGGACACCATAATTTAGTTAAATACCTATATAATATATTTTAAACTATTTTATTTTATCTATGCTAAAAGGAAAAGAATTGATGCCATGTATGTTTAAGTTGTTTTTTTGTACCTATTTTAAATGTATCTGCCTTTTGGATAAGACTATATTTCGGGCAGTTCGGGGATTACCCATTATTCGTCATAGCAAACCGTGTGGCGTTCGCACGTGTACCAATCGGAGCAGACCACGTGATCTACGTCACACCACGTGATAGCGGTCTATAAAAACCAATCGAGAGGGTATAAGAAAAGGAGACGAGTGGAGACTGACAAGACTCGCGGAGGTGTTTTGAGCAGAGACTAAAACGGGCCGCCATAGTGGGACTCGGCCTAACAAAAGCAAAAGTAAAACAGCTCGTGAGATCCGCTAGTATTAGTCTCGGCGCGCCGAAAGTGTTAGGCCGTGTTCTCACCAAAAGCAACCGGCGATCGCAACGCAACAGCAACGATACTCGGCGCTAAGGCCGTGTTCTCATCAAAAGCAACCGGCGATCGCAACGCAACAGCAACGATACTCGGCGCTAATGTTTAAGGCCGTGTTCTCACCAAAAGCAACTAGCAATGGCAACGCATCTGCAATGCGACCGTAACTTCAGTTGAGTTGCTCTTGTGTACTTAACGAAATCAACTTTAGTCTCTTGTATCCATAGTTGCGAACAAAATGTCATCCTCGTCAGATGAAAATATAGCACCGGCATACTTATAAATACAACACGTATATCTGTATCACATCATATAAACACTTGTGTGCTTCGCCAAGGAGCACACAATTTAGAGATTTGGCTGTCTCATCCGCCATGACACAATAGCTCCTGTCAACTGTAGACAGCAACTGACGACGGCAACGCGGTATGCAGCGCTTCTGGAAACCAATTTGCAACTGGTTGCGTTGCAGTTGAGTTGCCTTTCAGTAGGTGGAAACACGTGCATTTAAACATTAGCGCCGAGTGTCGTTGCTGTTGCGTTGCGGTCGCCGGTTGCTTTTGGTGAGAACACGGCCTAAGGCCGTGTTCCCACCAAAGCGAGGAAACTAAGCCATCAAACAGCAAGTTGTATTTTATTTTCCTTTGTGTATGTTTAATCAAATCTATTTGTATTGTCTCTTCGGAGATTAATTCAGTGAATAGAACCTAAGAACTTTGGGAATTCCCTAGTTGTCTTGTTTAGTTAGTTAGTAACGTTCACTGGTGTAGTTTCTGTAAGTTTATTGTTTAATTCATATAAATAAAACCAGTGCAAAAGTGGTATCAATGTTTTTTTCTTTGTCTCTCTGAACAGTTCGGTAAAATCGCTATTAAAATACTCACTGAACCGCACCCCTAATTTATTTTTTTCTTTATCTTACTTTATTTTAGTCGATTTAGAAAAAAGTGAAATCAAATATATACTATTTTAAAATTCTATTTCTAAACTGTGTTTTACCGAACCATTGCAGCAATAGAGACCGTAAAAAAAAACCCTTACCCTGTCCATTATAATCAAGTTTATTTCTAGACGCTTTTCTTTTTAACCACAATAACTAAAATTAACCCATACCTATCCCTCCTCCCCCCCCCCCCCAAACACCGCCCCTTTCACTAACTAATACGCTTCTTCATTACCGAATGTACTCACGTGAACCCTAGTTCAAAAAACATTTTAAAGTCCGCTCACGTAACATATCCCAAGTATCTAATAACAAATCGCTCGGATTAGTGTATTTCTAGACGCTTTTTTTAACCATAATAACTGAAATTAACCTGCATCCATCCTCCCTCTCCCCCCCTAGACACCGCCTCTTTCGCTAACTGATCCGCCTCTTCATTACCGAATGTACTCACGTGAGCCTAGTTCAAAGACATTTTAAAGCCCCCTCACGTAAAATATCCGAAGTATCTGATAATAAATCGCTAGGATTTTTGTAAGTTCCCTAACGCTGTCAGATGCTGTCAGTAATAAAGTAATTCGCACGTCTTGTATAAATTCCCATTCGCACCTAATATAATGTACTGCCCGATTTATTGCAATTAATTCTGTCTGAAAATTATTGCAATGATCCCCTAATTTAAACTTTCGATCATATATTTCAATACCCTTATCATAAACAAGAAAGCCGCCCCTGTTACTACCCTCACCCTTCGATCTGTCCGTAAAAATTACTAAGTGTCTAAAAATTTATCATAAGTAAATACTTTTCAATTCCCCGGGGTGAATTATAAACATTTTTTTTTAAAGGGGTGGTTAAGTAGGGAGGGTGGGTACAGTTGTAACACTTTTTATATTTTCAACCTTAGAGGTCATCATTGATTAAATAAAAATATGTTAATGGTACCATCTTTAAGGTTCATGTTTTAAGCTTACTGAGACAGAGAATTAGTAATTCCTACATTGTGCATTTGGGAAATAATAGAAGAAACAAGAAGTGTAGTCGTGTGTTACATCATACCCCATGGGTGGATACAGTTGTAATAAGGAGTGGGGTAAGATGTAACAAGTGAAAAAAAAAGAAGTTTGTAATTAATATTTTATTTATTTATTAATAATTATTTTTTAGAATAAGTGAAACTGCTGCGCAATGTTTTCTTAGTTGCCCTAAGATTTTTCATATTCTTTCTCTTGGCTTTTTATTCTGCAAGGCTTCGATTGTAGCAAAAATATTGTTGTACTCGATATATATTAACGTCACAATAATTTACAATCCTGTTAATTTGACAATGTCAAGAAATGTTTGACAAAGTCACATACCCAATTTATTATAAAAAAATTTGGCGATTGTAGAAAAAAATCATATATGTAACTCGTTGCGAAAGAAGTGTTTTAGGTACTTGACGTGTTGACGAACGCGGCTTACACCTCGTTGGTCAATATCACGTCTAAAACACTTCCATTTCGCAACTTGTCACATAAATAGCTATTGTAAAATCCGCTTTACAGTTCTTGCATGCAATGAAAACTGCGTGCAACAAAAATTGCCCGCATGCGCATTCAATGGATTTAGATCAGCTGAGTGCAATTTTACTTGCATTGCATGTGCAATACACGGAATAGAACATGCGCAATTTTTATTGTATGCAATTTAAAAAAAAAAATGTAAACTGCAAAGCGATCTTAACAAAAATATTTACCATTTGAAGGTGGGGATAGTGGTAACAAATATTGGGTATGGATGTAACAAGTTGTTACAAATATGCCCACACCCCCTACTTTTAAATTTCGCCCATCATTAAACACCCATCCGCTGCAATGAACCGAAGTTCACTGTGAAAGCAGCTATGAAGCTCTATCTTATGCTGGCCAAGGATGGCAAACTTACATTGACTGCTTAATGATTTATAAGCAATTAATTCGAGATTGAAGAAATTACTATCTTACCTAAAAAACAGTTTTTTCTCCTTTTCTTTTCTCAAGTAAACTATGTGCCATTACTACTAATGACGGATATAAAGCGTCATCTAGTGATATCATTCATAAACAATTATATCTATCATTCCATTTGACATTCGCTTTGTTACAACCATACCCATGTTACAACTATACCCACCCTCCCCTACGATTTTGACAGACGATCTGGCGCTCCTTGAAGCGTCCCGTGCCACCTAGGAGATATAAAGTCACTTTTCCCAGTATTCTTTACTTATCAGAGAGGTCGCTGGGTGAATTGAAACCACTATATTATTTTAATTAGTTTTATTGAAAAAAAAAGAAAATTAAAAAATATTGTATACGGATAAGTAAATTATTAAACTAATTGAAAACATAAATTTAAAAATAATAATATCTAATAAAATTAATTGTTCTGAACTAAAGAAAAATAAAATTTTGAAATCCCGGGCATTTTTTTCTGAAAAATAAATGAAAGATGGGGTTAAAACAGGCGTATTCTACATTCCACAAAAAAAATGAAATATTTAAAAAAGTAATGGAAAATTAAAAAAAAATAACAAATAGAAATTTATTAAAAATAATTAAGAAAATGTAAAAAAGGGCGTGGAAATGTGGAGAAACACTGATAAAAAAAAATCAAAAATTTAAAAAACAATAAAAAAAAACTACACAGGGGGGAAACAAAAGACAATTATCTAAAACGAATTGCACATTCTGAAAGTAGAATGTTACGGGATAAAGAGACCAACTAACAAAACAATACTCTTGACGAGGTACATTCTAGGAGACGCTCGACTTCTAGTCATCCAAAATAATATTTGACAAATTCTTTGCAATAACTTCTAGGCGTAGTTCTCTGTTGCTGTAAAAATATGTATTTTAGTGATTTTTGGGATACTTCTAATGAATCTATAATCGGAAACATCTGATTGACAGATTTAGTTCCTTTTTATGTTTACATCTCTTTTTCTGAAAAAAAAAAAAACTATCAAAGTTAGTTCCCACACACTTTATTATTCAGCATCGCTTTCTGTTTATTTGACCCTTCTCTAAATACAATAGTATACTAGTATTCTGTAATCAAGATTGTGTATTGACGATAGGTCGAAACAAAACATTCTGCAAACTTAACAAGCTCTAACGAAATATCTTGATACTCTCAACTATATTTGAGAAAATGCTACGTAAACTTTCCAGCTTGCCCATCTACTCATAATGACCCCCTTCCCAGTGGGTTCCTCATTAAACCACTCAATAACCTAACCGCTTATACGCCGAAAACCCTTCACCGCCCGCCAACAGGCACCTAATAAACGTTAATATCGTTGACTCGAGAGGCTGAAGGCCAAATAATTCTCGACCCATCAAAATGTGATTAATAAGGGGCGGTTTGAAGTTTAGCAGTTTAAGTGAAAGGCCGTGTATGGTGTGGCGTGTATAGAGGTAGTTGGTAATGCCATAGTTTCGATATTAACGCCTAACGAGAACTAACCTTCGGCGACAACCACTTGAAGCTACATTATGGTGCCGCCTCTGTTGTTACTTAATTTATTACGTAATGGCCGGAGAGTGTCTCATCTTGTTATTTTGTGTGTTGTTTCGAAACGATTACTAAAGCACAATAATAATCAATGGCCGTGTACATATATTTAGTTATTTGTTTAGTATAACGTGTTTGTTTTATATCAAGATATTATAAGGACTGTACTGTAGTAATAGATATATAAAGTATTAAATCACTTTCTGCCAGTTTATTAATTTGAAATAATCGTTTCGGGACTACCTGGATCCCCTTTCTCAAGCTAACCCTCAATGATAAAGACAACATCTATTACCTAAATATACAAAAGGTGGCCCTCTTTAAAGGAAGTACTTACAAGTATTATTTAAACGTTCGAAGTAATAGTTAATTTTTCAGATTTCGTTAGTAAAGTAAGTAATATTAGATTAAAACAGAGTGAATTTTTATAATTGTTCGATGCTTGTTCACTTTTCCCAAGTGTGCTAGTTAGCTACGAGTTCTATGAGAACCTGCCCAACAGCAGCTATCGAAGTAGTATTGGATCTTACCCCTCTCCATATTGTAGTAGAGGGCGTGGCAAAAAGAACCACACTCAGAATGGTCAAGGAAGGAATGATTAGGCATAGGCCTCAATCTCCTGACGGTGATCAAACCTGGGACAAGCCCCGGGATGATATGTTAAAAAAATTCAGCTTTGTGAAGGAATTCATCATAAAGCTCAGTAACAAGAGCGAGTGGGATCATAACACCATCTTGAACTTGAATAGAAATGCCATAAAGTGGTATACTGATGACTCCAAAACGGCAAAGGGAACTGGAATAGGAATATATGGGCTTAGAACCACATATTTCGAAAGCTTGGGAAAATATCCAAGCATATTTCAGGCGAAACTAGACGGCTATTGAAAGATGTGTTCAGTTCAATATTGATAGAAATTATCGAAAGCAGGAGATTATCATCATGTCTGATAGTCAAGCAGCCATCAAGGCGCTGAGCTCATATGAAATCAGTTCCAAGATGGTTTGGGAATGCTTAGGGAAATTAAATGAGCTAGGCAAAAGAAATGAAGTAACCCTCCTGTGGGTTCCGGGTCACACAGGAGTGGAAGGAAACGAAATAACGGATATTCTCGCAAAAAAAGGGGCTGGAAAACCTTTTGTAGGGCCTGAACCCTTTTGCGGGTTAAGTAGCAGTACAATACTGAAGAAACTGAAAATGGAAATGGAGCAGAGAAAATCCCGTTACTGGGAAAATCTTCAGGGAATGAGGCATGAAGTAAAATTCTTCTGGGAACTTATAACCAGAAGAGGTTTACAGAATGCATCAACCTGAGTAAGAACAATGTTCGCATATTAACAGGAATACTTTCAGACCATTGTAGACTGAAAGGATACCTGAGTAAGCTTGGATTGGAAAAGAAATCTGAATGTAGCTTTTGTGGAGAACAGGATGAAACACCCATCCACCTCCTCTCAAACTGCACAGCACTGTGCAACTCGAGGGCATTGCACCTGGGAGCATGTGAAATCGAAGAGGGAGACTTACCTAGACTGGGGCCCTCTGATATCCTACACTTTCTGAAAGTAATAGGATTGGAAGGCCAGCTGTAAAGCAATAAGAATAGGGGACACAACAGATCCTTTAGGTCGAAGTGTAACATCAACCTTCCATTTATATACTTACATACATAGCTACGAGTTAATATGGGGTATAACTTCTATTTTCCGTTCATTATGCCTTAGAGTCGGCCTACGGACTTATCTGGTGTAACAGCCGTCTTTAGTTCTTTGTATAGAGTAGGCCTACGGGTTGATCTGGTATAATATTCTTGTCTCATTCGTTATATTTCAGAGTCGGTTTGCAAGTTGATCAGGTATAACTTTCGTTTTCCGGTCATTATATTTCAGAGCAGGCCTTCGAACTGATCTGGTGTAACAATCGTCTTTCACTCGTTATACAGAGTCGGCCTACAGATTGATTTGCTCGCTTTCTGCCTACTATGTTGAGCGTCAGTCGACGGCTGATCTTACATGGTTTTCGTTTAATTACGTCTATTACGTTTGAGCGTCGGCTTTTAGGTTGCACCTTGCGTAATCATCGCTTAATTCCGTGTATTACGTTTGAGTGGCTGCACCTCGCATAATTTCCGTCTATTATGTTATAGAGGGTCGACCTACGTGTTCATCTGGCATAATACTCGTTTTCTATTCGTTATAGTTTAGAGTCGGCCTGTGCGTTGATCAGGTATAACTTCGGTTTTCCGTTTATTATACTCTAGAGTCGGCCTACGGGCTGATCTGGTACAATTTCCGTTTTCCGTTCGTTATATTTTAGAGTCGGCCTGCGAGATGAGTAGGTCCATCAGTATTACCATCATTTGAAATCATCATCGTAGCCGCAATCTTGACTGCTGTTAGCAGAGGCAACAATTTATACGTACTTAAAGAAAGAGTAGGTAAAGTAACAAGATTTACTGTCAGCTATTTCAGTTGCGAAATATTTAAATTTTACAAAGTACTGTCAAATGGAGCAATATGGGACAGTAGGGTAATATGGGATAAAAATACTGCTGTGGACTGGCACTTTGGCCGCCGGGGAACCGGGTTTTGTAAACTCAGTGTTTAGTTTCTACTCAGAAGATCAAGCTTTGGCTATGCCGCGCGCAAATTCTCACAGAAGGTTAATTTGTTTTATTTTGTTTTTAAATTAGTTTTTGTTAGTAGATTTGTTTGATGAATTTAAGTATTTATCTGTTCACTCTTTTAGTTTATTTTCATTCTTTAATATGTTTAGCATTTGTTTATCTTGTATTATTTCCTTCTTAAAAGGCATATTCGATGATCTTTTGCGTGTTTGCAGCGCGCGCAATTGTTATTTTGTTTTATGTATGCGAGAAGTGCCTCTAGGGACTTAGTTACTGAATTGATGTCGCGTAAGTACATGTAAATATTTAGCTCATTGCCACCCATTTGCAATCTTTCTTTTGTAAAGATTTGTTCGATTATATTGTTATTTCGATCATCATTCAGACAACTCAGTTTGTATTAATTGGTGTTATATTGTTGTGCACAATTTATATGTAAGGCCCGTTAATATTTCTTCTAATAAATGTTCTAGAAGATACCGCGTTAAGAGTTTAAATTTTCCGTTTTTTTGTTAGTTTTCAAATTAATTGTAGTTTTATCATCTCGGGGTAGGTGAAGAGGAGCTTAGTGCCTGGATTTAAATTTCATTTTGATTTTATTTGTTTCTCCACGTGTAATTTAATTTAATTTTAGTTTGCTTTGTTTTTTTTTGAAACCACGTGGATTTTTTGTGATTTAAGATTTTCCTTCTAGAACAAATATTCATTTGTTTGTTGAAGATTTGAATTGTCCTTCTTAAATTTTAGATTCACGCAGGGTTTGTTTAATCCAGACTTTCAGTCCAGGTTTTTTTACCCCTGTTAATTGTAATTAAATGTTTTTTTTTCTTTTTATACATATTTAATAGAATATATATATAAATATCATTTTAAATTACAGTTCTTTTATTTTTGAATCAACCATTTCAATCTTTGGGGACTTTAAAAGAAAGTCAATTTATTTTCGCCCACATTTTGTTTTCATGATTAGATCAATTCTGAAAATAACTTTGAGGTTATCTGTTCTTTTGCGCTTTTAAATTTTTTATAGCTGAGCTAAGCTAAATTAATTTTGTCATTTTCATTTTTTAACATATATGCTTGTTACATAGTTCAAGCAGTTTTTAACTTGGTTGGTTCTTCATATAAACAGTAAATATGTTACATTAATCTGTAGTACATATTATGGGGTATACATGATATGTTTATTATGAGAAAACCGTCTAAGTTTCGTAAAACGGCATTTTTGTCCTATATACCTACTGTCCATATTGCCCATTCATGGTACAACAGATAAATAGAAGTAATATAACGAACAAGTGACTGTTACAAGCATATCTGTACAAATATGTCTATCAAATCTATGGGTTATATTATACGACTGCATCCTAATCACATATACCTCCCAACAAACAACGTGGCGACGTAAAACATAATGTAAGGAGACATTTTTATAAGTTTTTATATTAATTTTAATGACCTACAACCTGAATCCTAAAAAGATTATTCGAATCAATATCGATTTAATTTGCTACGATTTTTTTACGAAACCTGACGGGATGTCATTGTTGTTATTATCAGCAATTTAAAACGAAATAAATTTACATATAACAAATAGCAGTGGCGTCCGCTGTAAGTGTTAATGAAATATTTTCTGGATGCACATTAATTCTTTTATTCAATTCATACTTCCCAAAATTTAATAACTTACCGTCGCGTCGTTTCCAAGCACGCAAAAAAAAAAACCCTCATCATTTTGGTTAGAAAATTATTCTTTCCGACCAGACTCAAGCGGCGGTCTGCGTCCCGTTATTATTCCCGCAACATGGAGCATTCCTCGCCGCGCGTTTCTTCCTTTTCCTGTTGGATGCGGGAACATTACTCACGGAATTTAATTTCACGAGACGTAATTTGATTTGCGTCTGCGGCATCCGGAAACGACGCTTACAATTGGCGGCGTCGGACGTCCAGGAAACGAAATGGTAGCGGAGAAATTTCTGACTGCGTCGTCCGCGAATCTTCGGGAGCAATTCCCTTAATTTACGACTCCTTCGCCCGGAGAAACTACATACGGGGTTCAGTTTATTTAGGTAGGTGAATTTGCGTCGGTTGCTTTTGAGATAATTGGTTGTCTGTTGTCTGGATGCGTTATTCGCTTGCGGTTAATCTATGCTTAGGAATTCTAACACATGGCTATTCGGTATTATACGAATGATTGTCATTTAATTTGTTGAACGTATGCAAATTCTGTCTACATGAAAAGTAATTGATATATAAACAACAGAGTTTTTAAATACTGAAAACACTTTACACTTGCTCTAAAGCTTGTTTGTTCATCAGTCGATAACCTTTTTTTTATTTTAAAACTCGATAACAAAAATACCCAACGTAGCACTAGTATACTGGCAGGGAACTTCTCCTAGACCCCTCACCACAAATGCACTAAAACTGACGTACTTGACTGTGGACGGCACCCTGTTGTTTGAACTCAATGATGTTATTTTTCGAGATAAGCTTTGGCTATGCCGCGCGCAAATTCTCACAGAAGTTAATTTGTTTTATTTTGTTTTTAAATTATTTTTTGTTAGTAGATTGTTTGATGACTTTATCTGTTCAGTCTTAGTTATTTTTCATTCTTTAATATGTTTGCATTTGTTTATCTTGTATTATTTCTTCTTAAAAGCTTTCGATGATCTTTTCGGCTGTTGCAGCGCGCGCAATTGTTATTTTATTATTGTATGCAGAAGTGCTTTAGGGATTGTGTTTTACTGAATTGATTCGCGTAAGTGTATGTAAATATTTAGCTCTTTGCACCCATTTGCAATCTTTCTTTTGTAAAGATTTGTTCGTTATATTGTTATTTGATCATCATTCAACAACTCAGTTTGTATTAATTGGTGTTATATTGTTTGTGCACCAATTTATTGTAAGGCCGTTAATAATTTTTGTTTCTAGCAGATACCGCGTTAAGAGTTCAAATTTTCGTTTTTTTGTTAGTTTTCATTTTTATTGTAATTTAATCACTCGGTTTAGGTGAAAAGAAGCTTAGAGCTTGGATGTTATTTCATTATTTTTTATTTGTTTCTCACGTGTGATTAAGTTAATTTTAGTTTTGGTTTAATTTTTGAAGCACCACTTGTATTTTTGTGATTTAAGATTTCCTTCTAGAACAATCTTTCCATTTGTTTGTGAAGGATTTAATTGTCTCTTAAATTTTAGATTCACGCAGGTTTATTTTAATCCAGACTTTCAGTCCATGTTTTTTTATTACTGTTATTTGTAATTAAATGTTTTTTTTACTATATATTAATTGAATATATATATAAATATATTTTAAAATTACAGTTCTTTTATTTTTGAATCACCTTTCAATTTTGGGATTTTAAAAGGAGTCAATTTATTTTCGCACACATTTTGTTTTCATGATAGATCAATTCTGAAATAACTTGAGGTATCTTTTCTTTGCGCTTTTTAAATTTTATACGCTGAGCTAGTAATTAATTTTTGTTTTTTCATTCTTTAAACATATATGCTTGTACAATCAGTTCCAGCATACTTTCGATAGCAAACTATCATTACTGCAAAACACTGACATTCAGAAGTTTAAAAACTCTGGTTGTTTCAGATGAGCAACCCAATAATTTCATAGGAACTTGGTGATTGAAATGAGCAATATTTAACGAAACATTTACTTTTAGTTGATTATGCTGATATGATTCGCAAGAGGATTCCCATTACATGTATACCAAGAACATTTGATTACTTGGCTATGCTCCTGTTGTTAACCGTTATCAAAGCGACTTCTCCCTTGCACGCTGGATAAACCAAATTCATAAAATAGTCTTTTTCAATTCAAGTGTAAGGCGTTCTTAAAAATAATATTTAGTTGTTTTTTCTTTTCTACTGTCATACTATGTCTTCTCTTTTTTGTTGTAGTAACAGGAATGTCGTCGGCATACAAATATTTTCAATTCGGGCATCATAACATAATTATATATAGCAATGGCCCATACGCTCCCGTAGAACCGCCATATGTGTAATAGATGATGTGCCATTATTATTACATATATGTGGCCCAACCGGCCCGCTGTAAGTTTGATCCGGCCGCGAGACATTATGAAAAACCCAATTAAAAAAATATTACACTATTACTCATACCCACTCCAAATGAGAAGATCGAGTGATATGGGTTTTTCGTTGCTCCTACGTATTTAGGGCGAGCAAGCCGAGTGGCGGGATCATCAAAGAGTGAGGCGGCAAACATAAAATCTTTGATGTTTGCCGCCTCACCGACGGCGCAACAAAGATTATAGCTTTCTCAATGTTCTACACTAGACGACTTAGATCATTCCTTCATTTTGGCTATATAAGCTTATATAATGGCCCGAAATTTAGTCGTCTATTTGAGCTACGAGTGAAACTTCTACAAGCGATATCTAGGCAACTGCTAGTGCCGTCAATTTGTTTTGTGACTGTGTGCATCTTAGTGCTTACTAATTATATTTTGTTATTAAGTTTATCGGACGAAAAGTAACGAAAATCTGTGGAAAGAAACGAAAAGTAGATGCAGAGGATCGCTAGTTTAAAAAAATGGACTGAAGAATTTTTTTTACCTTGCATAATGGTAAGCCTATTTCTTTGCTGTGTAATGAATCCATTTCAGTGATGAAAGATTCAATATAAAGAGGCATTACCAACTAAGCATCTATGCTGCACCCATGACAGGACAATAAGAAAGACAAATCCAGAAGATTACCGCAATTTGGAAAACAGCAGCAATGTTCATAAACAAAGAAACAACTTCCTAATGTGTGAAAGGCTAGTTTTATAGTTATTCAAAATTGGCAAAGCATTAAAACCATTTGCGCCGGAGAATTT
Source organism: Protaetia brevitarsis (assembly GCA_004143645.1). Taxonomy (NCBI): domain Eukaryota; kingdom Metazoa; phylum Arthropoda; class Insecta; order Coleoptera; family Scarabaeidae; genus Protaetia; species Protaetia brevitarsis. Next base: position 144,923 of record RXPK01001205.1, read on the forward strand.
ATCAATGAGTGTATGTTAGAGTTTGCAGTGTTTTTATGTTCTGAAAAGAAAAACAAATTGTAAAAATTAGTTTGTCAAGAGCGAACTGTTGCCGACGTATAGAAATGATGGCTAATGATATAAAAACAACTTTGACTGACGTATGCTGGTTTTGTCATTTTCATAGCATTAGACGAGAGCACCGATTTTCTGACACAGCTCAACTGGCTTTATTTATTCGAGGTTTAAAGATTCACTGTTCTGAGAGTTGCTTTGCTTTAAGCCGCTAAAAGACCTACAGGAGAGGACATTTTTAATGAAGTTGAAAGGTATTCAACAAGTTTTGGTTTGCCATGGTTAAAATTAGTTGGTGTAGCCAAATGGTGCACCTTCTATGTATGTTTACATAATGTGGCCGACCGTGAAATGCTATCAATCATCCTAAGCTACCTCTGTATACCGCACATCTTACTTGCAGCAAAACATTCATGTTTAACAGGTGAAAACGCTTGCTTAAGTCAACAAACACGCCGATACTGGATTCCCTTCTTCAAAAGATTAATATTCGTTTAAAAATTCGCTTACAGCCGACAAAGTGGAACGCCCCTCTCGAAACAAATTGGGGGACTATTCAGCATGTTATGTTTGTCCAAAAATTTCACTTATTCTGTTGTGCACTATCTTTTCCAATAATTTTTGAGAATACACTAAGCAACGAAATAGGTCTGTAATTTCAACGCATTTTTTAGATCAGATGTAAAGAGTTTTATTTTGCTATTTTAGATCGTTATGAATAAGCCTTTGCTAACGCAAATTTTTATTGAACTAATGAACGACATGTTATCTAAACACGTTTTTACTAGAGCAGTACTAATACCGTCGTAGCCGTTAGAATGAGTATTTTTTAAGCTGACAACTACTTCTCGTACCTCCAGCTTGATGGGTAGAAATAAGAAAACGTGCTAACAATTATGGTTACATTGTTGCAAATTCAAGTTACTCGTATTATTGGTAATCAATTTATTTGCTTGTTGAATGAAAGTGATCATTGAATTTATTAGCTACTATTTTTATGTTCTTTTAACTCTACTTCGTCATCTATTAAAACAATGTCGTCATTTATTTTGCGATTCGTTGCACAAGTATTAATTCTTATCATATTACATGCTGTTTTATTTTTATTTGGCGAAGTAGCTATTTTATTACTATTAAACATTAGTTTCGCTTGTTTTATTGCGTTTCTGTATATATGGTTTTATATTGATTATAAAATGCTTTTACATGACAATCCCCTTCCAAGGTTAACCGATACAATTCCTTTAGTTTTAATGACGAAACCCTAATACCCTTAGTTATCCATGATTTAGTTACATTTCACATTTTGTAACTACTTTGCGGATAGTTGGAAAGCTATTTTCATAATTCTTATTATTTTTGGATGAAATGTAGTACTGCTTCTGTAAGTTTTTTGATTCTAAATCATCTGACTAATTATCATTTTGTAATAGATGCCGCGAATGTAAAATATTTTTTTTATTATTGACAGGTTTATATGTGATATATGATGGGGTAACCTCTTCTCTCTCAAATATACATTGCAATTTCTGAGCAGAATGATCGGAGGACACCATATGTCTACCCCTCTGTCAAAAATACGATATAATTATCCACACAAAGATATATCAAGTTATTGTACCTTGTAGGCTCTTTATGTTAAGCGACAATATTAATAAGACCCTATCAAATCCGTCCTTAGAAAGTAATTATAATTGACGATTTTCAATAAAAAGCAAGAATGTAGATGCAAAAGTTAAATGTAGTATTACCTTGCAACCTCTCGCTTCATATCAAAAATCCATTATATTTTTTTTTTTACGAAAAGTGCTTTTTAATAGAGGTGCGCATTTTGGCAATTATCTCGGACCGGCCCTGCCCGTCTTTCTATTGGCTTTAGTATCTAATTCTTTTAGTTCACCAGGTAAACAAGTGTAAATTTTATAATTTGTGTAATCACACTTTTGCTTATTGGGTTTTTTTTTTAGTCTGGTACCCAAAAAAAAATTAGCCTTCAACGCCGCGGGGTATTATAATGAGACCAAGGGTGTTTGTTACAAAAAATTCCATAAGTTCTTACAAACATAGCGCCATTCGAAGAATATAAACTCGCATGGTAAGTATTGTATTTTCGAGGAAACACTACTTGCAGTCTCATTCCTTTTAATTCAACATGCTACGAAGACACATTCTTGCAACCGAAACACCTTTGCACTCAAACCGAATTTTCCCCCAGAAACAGTCCATATCGGATGCGAGTTTGAACATTAATGCGTGATACGCACAAAAGCGCCACTTCCACCACCAACCGACACAGACAAAACACGCAAGCATACCGAAGGTTGCAATTTCGCCGCCAAATTTTCACATGCTCTTCCAGTTTAATTGGCAATTGCGATCACTCCAAGAAATTACTTCACCTTCGTATAAGTATTCCTTTCCTTGTAGAATAACAAAGGTTCTTTCTTGAAGTATCCGAATTTATTAAAAATTTTCTTTCTATATTTAACTTTAAGGAATAGGTTTCAACCAGTTTTTAATGCTTTGTAACAAATTTTTAGATCTTCCTCCAATGTCCGTTGTTCTTAATACAATTGATCGATCATCAGCAAATAACACGCTTTGTGTCGTGATACTTCGTAAGTTCTTATATATATTAAAAACAATAATGGTCCAGCACTACCCTTTGTACCCCCTATCTATTTTTGCCAGTCAGAAAATAGGATATGTCCGCTCTGCTGAATTCCCTTCTTCCAGTTTTTGCTTACGCTTTTTAAGTAAACTTAATTAATTTCAGGCATTCCTTTTTTCCCCATAGATCCAATACATACAGCGCATCCAGATTTATGCTGTCGAAGGCCTTAAAGATCATTGAAAGCTTCATGTTTGCATTCCAATTTATACTTCCAGGACGGCATTCAGAAGTTGATAAATGCCTCTATTAGTGACCCTTCCTTCATGTATGCATTCTGAAAATCTTGTGATGTATTTGAAAAAAACCTGATGTATTATTTTTCTCATATATTTTAGAGATGTTGGATGAAAGAGATATTGGTTTATAATTTTTGATGTCTGATTACTGCTGCTTCTGCTACGGAACTTCAACTTTGGCGGGTGTAATTTAACTTTGAAGTTCAAACCAAATTTCATTTATCCAAAATACTTTAAACAAGGAAGAAGAAAAAGTTCAACAAGGACTTGCACTGTGTTTATGCAGTCCTACTGAAACTTTTTTATACAAGGTGTTTTGCAATAAGCAGAGAATAACACATTATTTGATCGAATTTCAGCAATTTTATGAACTTTTGTATATTTTTAATAAGATACTTCATACAGGCAAAGGTACCAATATTTGGAGATAGCAGCCGATTAAATAAGCAACACATTGCATTGGTTGCTAATGGGTTCACTTAATAGCGGCTGTGTTTTTTTTTGTGTCTTTTCTTAATCTTTTTTTAATATTTGGATATTTAACTTTTCAAGTTACACCGGCTTCAACGTAGAAACATATTACACCCTGAGAATTAATAACATTATACGATTGTTCACGAATTTTATTTTAATGAAATATAATATTTGTATTTTACAACTTTAAAATCTGACATGCTTTGCACGAAATGTACAAAATTTTGTTTTATATGTTACAACGGTAATTAGAAAGTTGTCAAGTTGTTTTAGTATTGATAAAGTGCAATAACTTACAATCAAAAACGTATAACTACACAAGTTCTAGAAGTTTCAAATGCAGATAGTTGCTATCAGTTAATACATTTCACTTTAAAACAAATTTTCAGTAACATTATTTAATTAGTAATAATAAAGTATCTTTCCTGTAGATAATAATGGTACCTAGATCGATGTTGAAAATCATTTTTATTGTGATTGTTTTCTATTTTGTTATAAGTCGTGCCGGCCTAGGGGTTGGCACGATTTAGTTCCAGGGTGAGTTGACATAATTTTTTTTCTTTCAATTTTGACTAATTTTTGATTGACCTGCTAAAATTTAAATTAAAAGTGAGTAATAGATGAGTAAAACGGTATATTTTGTTGTGTTATACATTGAAATTCTATCTAAATTTTGGAGAAAATTGAGAATTGACTCCTTTTTGTTACTCTACTTCACGATAATCTATTTTCCCGCACACACGATACATCATACATTCCTTTTACGTTTATATGAGAGCCGAACTTCTCAAAATTCGGGCATTCTCGCTCATCGAATTCCCCTTCCACAATCGCAGATACGCCAGCTACTCATCCGTTAAAGTGCAACCGATGTTCCTTTCTCGTCAGCAAATCGATGTGAAAAGCTGGCGCACGTACATATCAGGTATGTACGTGCGCGAATTAGACCGTACCGAACATCAAAGCGAGCCCTCATTTAGCCGCATTCCACGTTCGGTACCTGCGACTGGGTGGCCACTTCATTTAGAAGCGAATGGCGCGCCGCAGCGCCATCTGTGCGATCGCGCGAAACCGACGACAAATCCGGATGTGTACGGGAGACGTTGCAATTGGTCCTGGAAATAAAATAAATGGGTCGAATGGGGCAACGTACGTGTTATAGGTAATAAATCAGTTGTGGTCTTGGCTCCAATACTCGATTTTGTTGCGCTTTAGTTTTTTACCGGCTCGATATAAGAAACAATCTCGTTAATTCGGTAAGTACAAAGTTAAAAATATGAGGCGATTTATTTTTCGAAAAAAAAAAACAAACAAAACTGGAAAGCCGGGTAACCAATATCCCTTCAATTATTATTTATTACCAGTAAGTCTAGATAGTTATACATAGATTAAAAAACGATAGCAAACGCTTAACATGTCCTTGATTGATGTATGCAGATTAATATTCATTCTCACTAATCGTAAGTATCATACGTGAGGTCGTAAAATGGTCCCCCCTCCTGATAACTTTTGAATGGTATGAGATAGAGCAATGAAACAAAAACCAGTGAAATAGAGATAATTTGTGATTTTTTGTCTAATAGATACGCATATGGCTTCTGAATGTAAAAATAGAGGGCGTAGCTATCTTTAAAATTTTAAATAGGAAGTAATTTCATTTAGAAGCTCATTTGGAGATATTTCTATTACTTTTTATGGCAATGCAAACAGTTTTACGATTTTCGAAAATTTTTACCATCTTATCCAAGATTAATAATTGGAGTACTTACGTTACTTTTTCGATAGCCCTCGTATTCGCTTTTTGGATATAGTGGTACAGAAACTGTTACTTACTGTAATCTGTAACATAGACACCCACACACATTGACACATACACTGACAGATTAGACACTTTTGCTAAATTTGCAAAAACATCATATTGTGTAAAATATGTCATATTTTCACAGCAATCGCTTCTAAGTTCACATAAAACCACAATATTTATACGAGGGGCTATAGAAAAAGTAACGTAAGTACTCCAATTATTAATCTTGGATAAGTTGGTGAATAAATTTCGAAAAAGGTCGTAAAACTGTTTGCATTGCCATAAAAGTAATGGAAATATCTTCAAATGAGCTTCTAAATGAAATTACTTCCTATTTAAAATTTTAAAGTTAGCTATTGCTCTCTTTTTTACATAGAAGCAGTGTGCGTATCTCTATAGGCAAAAAAATTCACAAATTATCTCTAATTTCACTTGGTTTTTGTTTCATTGCTCTATCTCATACCATTTCAAAAGTTATCAGGAGGGGGACCATTTACGACCTCACTGTATATCCATAACACTTCATGGGTAACGTACATATGCTAGTCAAGTTGAATGGAAGACACAACTGCGCTAATGAGCAGTTCTAAATTTATATATTGCTGTTTAACATTTTGCTAAGTTCATTTTTCTTAAAATTTTAATATGTTATATATCTGGTAATTGCAATTAAATTGTTACTGAAACTTATATTAGTGTTGTTATTGCCGAATCCTGGCTCCTTGCTGCTTAGCCCATTTCAAACAACGTCAAAACTCAGTAATTTGTCAGTTTTTTGCGCGAATTTGCCTCGCAAGTAATTTGACAAAATGAATTTTAATTTTAAAGCTGAAAATTTAATTTTATTTTTTAATTAAATTACGAATTAATGGTTATAAATTACTGATTAAATTACGATAAATGTTTGAATGATAATGAATAATTAAATTAAAGTAACAGGATTCCTTCAATAACTATCTATTATGTTTTGGACACTTTCATAATAAGATGGCGCTTTAATTTATTGAATTATAATTACATGTGTAACACCAAGGAGGATGTATATATGGAGAAACCCACGTGATAGGAAAATGATTTTATGATTTCACGGCGAGAATTACCCGTAAAATGCTAAGATATCTAACGGCCGCATTAAAAAAATAGGTAGTAAATTACGATTTCGTATGATATGACATCTAGTATTCAGAAGATAATTTACCAACGCAGAGACCTGGGTATTTTCGGTATTCTCCGGACGCTTACATGAAATACCTATCTAAAATAGGAAATTGAATGAGTTTCTTTGTGAATCGAATCACAAAATATGAACAAGCATTATCAATTATCAAGATATTTTTGCGTTAAATCATAAAAATCTAAACGGCTAACTTGGTTTTAGGAATAATATTTTTATTCGATTCGTTTGTATAGACATTGCAAGACGTGTAGTTTTTTTCTCATTTGCATATGAAATACATATAGAAGTCTACAAAATATTCTCTATGCACATATGTACTTTTGCAAACTATTTGTTTTGCTGAATAGTTTGATAAATAAGACAGTAAATAAAAGAAATAGTACCGTATAGACCGTAGGGCCTTCAATTTGTGATAACTCATTTTTTTAAATAGCAACTCCTAAGTTTCTCTGCGTCAATCGATTGACCGTCAAAAATACGTAAAAAAAACCGTTTTTAGCTGAAATGAATGGTTTAGGAGATATTACCGAGAAACTGTCGCAACATAATCGTTACGAGTAGGTACATGATTTTAGTGGCCATGATCAAATAGTGGATGTACACTGAGAAAAGAAGATGCGTTGAATTAACAAAAATCGCTTTGTTACGATCGCGTTTGTTAAATTAACCGAAAATGTTGTTATACCAACAAAAATAGAGCTGTAAATGAACTAAAAATTGTTGTTAACATTTTTTTGTTGAATTAACAAGCTGAAATTATTAAACAAAAATTAAACAAATGAAATGCATCCTGTCAACAAACTACGATTGTTCCCTGAACTAAAATAAAATTGTTGAACGAAACAAATATATGCTATTGTTTTAACAAAACAGAAATTTAATACAAACAAGAGAATAATCTATTATACAAAGAGCTTATGTTTACATTAACGCTGCGGTTTGATTGTATCTACCACTAAGATATCCTTGAATTGCTGGAATTCTATTGGCTATAGTACCCACGTGTTGAACACGTGCAAATGCATCTACAAATATATATTTTGGTTTTATCCGGTTTTATTCGCTTGGGCATGTTAGCGTGCATCGTGTCGTTGTTGGATAGTACATGTAAATTATGGCAGATGAAATCACCTCCAACTTATTAAAAGAGTGGCAATTAGGGGACATTATTCCGGTGTTTAAAGGTAAGTAACAATTTATTTATATTACATATACTGAAACAACAAGTTGTAATTGAAATTGAAAAAACCATTTTCATCTTAGTGTGATGTCGAGCCATGGATTTTTATTGGCTACACGAATATATCTTATGATTATTATTATTTATATTACATATACTAAGAAACAAATTATAACATGAAAATGAAAAGAAAGAACGTATTTTTATGTTAGTGTGATGTCAAGCCGTGCATTTTTAATTGGCTGCATGAATATGTATCTAGTTGTGATTATTATTAATACTTAAACCTCTAAAGCAGGGCTGTCCAACATGGAGACCGCATTTGGCCCGCTACATCTTTTTTTTAAAATTTGGAAATGAAGTATTTTATGATGTGGCTTTCAAGACCACTTGAACTTGGATAGCCCTTTTCTAAAGTATGCTTTTTTTAATAATAATTATTATATATAACGTAATACATAGCGTAACATTACTTGATAAGGTTCGCAGCGAATGATACACTACACTGCAATATATAGAATAGTATCTATTACTTTTTTTACTACTGATATTATTTATAAATATTAGATTTTTTTATAATTTTGTGCTAATTATTATTTTTATTTTGAAAAATTAACTATTTTTTGTTAAGAAATTTTTAACGAATACATACGAAACACATTAATTGTTTTTACATTTTCTGTTTCAACTTTATCCACATACTTTCGAAATATTTTATCTTTATCGCAATGTTTGATCATGTAAATATACATCAATTTAGTATCTATTAAATTAATATTACACTGGTGCTGTTGTGTCTCTATTCTCCACCTACGAAAATAAGATCAATTTTTTGTTTGATATTCATTTGAAAAATATTTAAAATCTTAAAACAATACCGAACATTGACCAGTTATATTTTATAGGCACATACGTACCATCGAAAACAAAAGTCTTGACTCAAAATTAAAGAGAGAAATATTGAAATACTGAAGAAACGTTTGATTCTATCTCTATTTATGTTAAACTTGAGTCAAGACCTTTGTCTTTACGTGTTAGCTTATTTATTTTTATTCACATAAAATTTATGCTATAATATTAGACGAGCAGTTTCAGTAAGCGTGTTATTTCAAATTATTCAATATAAATGTTTATATATATTGATCCATGCACACTATGGAAACGAGACATATAAACCCAATGTTTAAATGATTTTTCAGATTCGCGGATTTTGCTCCAGTTTTATATCCTAACATCATTACTACCACCAATGTCAAGGATAACTAGAAAAAGGGGCAAAATTGGAAACTGTCTATAGCAGAATCTCGTGAGAGTTTTATAAATCATGTGAAGGTAAATTGAACCATAATCTTAATTATCGTATTATGCATTTGACGTTTTTTTTTCAGTCTTCGTCCGATATATGTATATTTAAGTAGATATAATATAAAAAAATAACTGCGAAGCGATACCATTCTGAATACTAACTAACATGAATTCGTCTTTATTTAGTTAAGAAATTAGTAGATAAGTTTGAATATTTATATTTTAATATCCTTAGCATAAGTACCCAGAATTACATAATGTTATTAGGAAACAATATATTTGGATATTGTATAAATTTTGATGAAATAATAAACCTTAAAAATTTAGACAATTTTTTTTCAGTCTAAATCCTGCTTAATTACTAACGCACTTGGGAGGAAAAAGGACTGTTAGTTTTGCAATATGGAAAACAATCCCATAAAGCTAAAAGCACTGGTTTATAATGGAAATAATGATCCTACCTGTCTGGTAATGTCTGGTTTCAAAGTATTTGTTTTTTCAAAATACAGGAATTGGAAGCAATTTTATTCTTCCAGGTAAAACTGTTCGCACAATTTGGCTGGAAATTCTGATATTGCACCTAATTTTATGTTTTCCATGTAGCTACCATGTGGTACATAATTTTCTGTTTACGTGTATAAATAATACAAAAGAATATAATTTTATTTTTTATTTAAATTATTTGCAATATCATAATTTTGTTTAAAAGTTTTATGTGAAACAGTTTTACTTGTTGGAACAAAGTTGATGCGATTATTGAATTTTAGAAAAAACAAAAAAAATACGTTTGTTTCAAGCACAGGCATTATTTAAGTTGACAATTCAATGTTGTTGAAGCAATACTTCTTTTTGGTTAATTCAACAAAATCAGGACATTTGACCGAACGAAAATAAATGTTAGGGCAACAAAATCTTATGCTTACATTAACGAAAGTATTTTATTGTGTCAACAAAATTGTTTGGTTAGTTTCACCAAATGATTTTGTGCTCACAACAAATTCATTAAGTTAAGCCAACAATTTCATTTTTGTTAAAATAAGGAAATAGAATGTCTAATGAAAGAAAAACAAATGTTGGATCAATGATTCGAGATTGTTAAATCAACGCTCTAATTTGGTTGTACTAACAAAACAGTTTTGTTAGTTCAACCAAAAAAAAAGTGCAACACAACAAGCGTGTTTGGTTAAATCACCCTATCCCATTTACTTGATTCAACATGTGCAATATTATTACATTAACCAAAATTTATTGACAAAAGTCGTTTAGTTAATTTAAATTTAAAATTTGGTTGACTGTATTTAACCTTAATTTTTGGTTGGATTAACCAAATTTTGGTTGATTCAACACATCTAGTTTTCTCAGTGTAATAATCAAAAATATATGCATCTGTCACATCTAAAGTGACAAATTCGAAGGTTAATAGAGACCACGTAGAGACATAAATACTTGACAACAAATAAACACATGCTTGAATATCAATAAAATGTCACGGTTACAAATTACAAATGAAGACTATTTAAATTTAATTATTCCATATAGAGAATGTCATCGGATTATTAGTAGCACTTGTCGACTTATCGCCGAGAAATACCCTAATAGGGCAAAACCTACTAGGGACACTGTTAAGCGATTGCTCAAAATTTTGGATCATTTACAAAAAAAGCCAACGAAATTGAAACCTTTAATGAACAACGACCTCACAGATATCTCTGTGCTAGCTTATTTTAGAGCATATCCTACAAAATCGATGCGAGATGCGAAAGTAGCGATTTCTGATGTGACTATTAAGCGGCTTCTAATGTATATGTATGTATTTATGAAGAAGGATGTTTATTTAGAATATTTTAAAATGCAAATACCTTGACACGGCGTCGGGTAAACCAAGACTGGATTAGTTAGTTAATTGTAAGTGGGCGCTGGACCTCCAGGTAAAAATCTTGGACTTCGATCAGGGTAATTTTGACTTTTCGGGTAAAGGGATTTACTTTTATAAAGGTAAACAAGTAACTATAAGCTATATTTCCAAAAATTTTAGTCGGATAAAAATGAGGTTAGGATTCATAAATTTCTCTTTAATTTTGTGCCGCTGTTTTCCGAAAATATATGTTAAATATATATATATCGTGGCTTTTATTTTCCCGTCAATAATTTGCGCAATTCCTGTCAGACTTAAATATATATGCAATAACACTGGTGTACTAGCTATGCCTTGCCCAATTTACTGCGACTAGTCTAAACACCTCATGCGCCCTACATTATAGTTACACAAACGATAAATATCAAGCGCGCTCATTTCCTGCAGCTAGGCGCGATATTAAAAATTACGAGCGATCTTTGTGACTCGGTACCAGGTTTGAACTCGGCGAGATACAGCGCCCCGTAGCGGATAAAATTCGCATGAGGATAAACTGACGCTTTTATTATAGATTAGGCGACCAACAAACAAATTGATATGAACGTTCCCGCAGGCAGCTCCGAGTAATTTCATAAACTAAACCCATCATCAGGGGTTCAATACCGGTCGTCCTGGTTGCGTACCGAACTTTTATGATGGCTAGACAACGGAGCCATGAAAATGAGGGGTGGTAATTTTGTTTTACTTCTTGTTCATGTTTTACGATGTTTTTTCATGGGTGACGTATTTTTGAAGTTCTGATAAGCTGCAATAAAATGAAAACTGAATGTCTATGAATATAATGTTGTTACGTTAAAAATACATTATATCCAATTAACTATCTAAATATAATGCCGTAACCTATCTATCTTTAGCAGCATTACTAAAAATTGCCCATCATTCGAATGGCCTTTCACAAGGACTCTCAGTTAATCCACAAAAAACAAAGTTGGTTGCCAAACTCAATGACCTAGGCGGCATTAGACTGTTTGGGCAGAAGTTACAATTAACCAAGGAAGTAAAGTATCTGGGTGTTACCCTTGATGCAAAACTGAGCTGGAAAAGTCACTTAGTTAACACAACGACCAGGGCCACGCAACTATTCTGGCGTTGCAGGAGAGTTGCTGGCAAAACCTGGGGATTAAAGCCGAAGGTGATCCATTGGCTATATACTGCCGTGATAAGACCAGCGATAACATACGGGACAGTAGTCTGGTGGAGGAAGATAGAAGTGTCCTCCGCAGCGAAGCTGCTAACCGCTGTCCAGAGACAAGCATTGTATCACTGGTGCAACTAAGGGACCGCCTCTTTGGAGACCATTGTGGGCCTCCCCATGCTGGAACTCTATGTGAGAGCGGAGGCAATGAATGCGATCCTTAGACTGAAAGCTAAGAACCTGTGGCATCCCAACTTCAGGGTGGGAGGACACACTTATACTACGGGCACGTTACTGGACGGGCCATTGCTACAAATGCCCACGGACAGCATGACACCCGCAATTATCTTCACTGAAAAGGTGAAAATCTCCATACCGAACAGAGACCAGGCGCGTAGTGAGATCACTGCTAACGAAAACTGGTACACGGATGGATCCAAATCCAGCCAGGGGACAGGAGCCGGTATTTGTGGGCCCAGTCCTAATCAAAGGATATTCATAAGCCTGGGGAAACATACAACGGTCTTCCAGGCAGAGGTATTCGCCCTTGCAGCCTGTGCAGAAATGATTGCAAAAGGGGGCTACATGAGGAGGAAAATTAATATAATGTCTGACAGCCAGGCTGTCATTAAGGCAATCTCAAACCCTGTAACTAGGTCAAAACTAGTTAGGGACTGCAAACAATCCCTCAATGCACTGGCACGAGACAACACGGTGTCTCTGATTTGGGTGCCGGCACATGAGGATATAAAGGGCAACGTAATCGCCGATGAACTAGCCAAGGAGGGCTCTAAGAGACACTTCATGGGTCCAGAGCCCGTATGTGGGATTATTAAGGATTCCGCAAGAAAGGAGATCTGGACCTGGTTAGATAAAGAAAGTACAAAGAAATGGAGGTCGACTGAAGGTTAACTCCATACCAAAACGTTGATAGGGGATGGGGATGGTAGTTTGTTCGTTTTGGCAGTAGCGTCACGCAGCGAAACGCAGCCATTTCTGTTCGATTTGATGACAAAACGAGCAGCAATCAGAAAATCTAACGCTGGAGTCAATCCAGCCTTTTTGCGGCTACAGGTTGCGTTGAAAAACCTTACGCGGTGTCACGCGGCTAGACGTGCCAAAACGAAGAAACCTATTATCTCTAACATCTGTATCGCGTCGCGGCCAATTTAAAGCTAATGCCCTAACTACCGGCCATGCCATGTAAACTAGCTCGATTTTGCATTGAAAAATAAAGCACTTAGTCGAGTTGCAAACCTTCAGTTCCACCTCCAAACAAGAGGAGCGCTACAGTCGGAAAGTTAGTATTTTTATTTTTTAAACGTTTACGTAGCGTATTAAGTTGGCAGTCCCTACAACAGCTGTACTCCTTGTCCATATATGTATTATACCTATATTGCTAATTCCTATCCTAATAACGGACAAGAACGTGACAACAATATGAGAGGCATATATCGTTATATTCTTTTCTTACGGGTGAATTGTGTGTTTACTGGGCATGCCTCCGTCAAAAGACACGTGGCGGGTTTAAATTCCATTTGAACCATGTAATGAATTAATGTATATAAAATTTTAGGAATACAACAATGTGTACTTGACAATTTTTAAAACTTAATTGATTACACGTGATTATAATTAGATGATTTATATTGTGACTACCGAAAAATACAAATTTTATATAAATTTATGATAGCCAAGGGGAAATCTTGAATAGTTTTGATTACAATAATTGAAGACACGAGTGGATGAAGGTGTTATGTTACAAAATCAAACTTTTTCAGAAGTTTTTTTTTATGTAATTTTTCTTAAAAGTAGTGTAACATAACCCCTTCATACATTCACAAGACTCGAGTGCTCTTGAATTTCTGGAATTTTCGATGGTGCTACGTGAAAGATGGGTACAAAACACCTTGAATCATACAAAAAAGACAGTTTTTAAAATGCAACATAGCACCTTCATCCACTCGTATCTTTAATTATAATTTTACTTTGATATAGATAACTTTTGCACGTAGGTTGGTTGGAAAGAAACGTGTTGTTGATAGAGATGAATTTCCAATGTTTTTATTCCTTTTCTTTTTACAATTGAAAGAATTACAAGTTTCTCAAGTGAAGTATAAATTTTTTATAATCCTATTTTCATAAAGCGACCTTATCTTCTCCCCGTTAACTTTATTGTCTAGTTCTTACGTGTATTATATTACCTTCCCGGAACTGCATATAACGTATGCATCAGCTTTTTTGCTTTTTTCACGTGGAGTGGGAACACAGATAAAGTTGCTTTACAATTACATCATAATTTAATATACATAGCTTGTGGAAAGTTAAACAGTTTGAACTAAAAGGGTAATTGTAAAGTAATAAAAGGGAAGCACAATAATACATAACAGATATATTGATTAATATGTCCTGCAGTACCTCTAGAGCTGTTTGAACTGAAAAACATGTCCATTTCGGTTTTTCCTTTCTTTTTGCACTCATTCTAAAAACCTCCCTAGCACACTAATTGCACAATTCATTTACAAATGCTAATCCACAATAATCAACACGTGATTTCGCTTGTGTCACTATGCGCAATGAACAAAGCACAAACCAACCAATTTTCATAGCGGCTATCGGTCGCTTTGGGCCAATAGGTTTCCACATGTGGCACATGTGCATTTTAGCTAAGTCACCCATGAAAAAGAGATGGAGATATATTCCGCTCTCATATTGTTACTCATTTTCTCCTTTAGTAAGCAATATAGGTATAATACGTATTGTTATGGAGAGAGTATTTAATATTCTACTATTATTTAAAAAGGGAATGTCACTATTTTACTTAATTATATTTTAAAACTTATTAGATATAATAAAAAAAGGATATAATATGTAGCAGCAGACAGCTAGACGATGTCCAGGTTGATGTAGGTAATCTCTGCATTTGGCAAGTCCTTGAGGCATTTTCCTTTAGAATTTTCCCTTCAGGAAGCGAGATGATCAGCAGTGATACACCTACACATCGAAAAAGAATATTAGAATTTGTATAGTATATTCATTACAATAGATTTTGACCAGATCAAATTTTGGATCCACGTTTTAATTCGTGTGAACAGTTGTAATTTCTTTTACAGAGTATTTATTTCTGTAAATTTTGTTTAATAATGTTTTATATGCATTGGCAGTCCATTTGCTTTGATATGTCAACAGACAGACATGGGATTGCTGGAATTGGATTCTGTAACAATTCTATGTGTATAAATGGTTGCTACCTTTTGGGGGGCATAGTAATGAATTTTAGATTGTTAATTTTTATAGTAATAAGCGTTTAAAAATTTCAAATGTATTTTTCTCATAATTCAGAGACTCATACCTTTGTTATATAAAAAGTGTAAGGGTGATTCCAGATTTTTGTTAATTTTTATTTATTTTCACATCGTTGAAACATACGATAGTTTCTGTCGTATCACATGGCCATTCTCATATGTAAAACAAATGGAGGTTTTCTCATTTTGGTCTATATTAACGGATTCTCACAAAAAGACAGTTGGACTCCTTGCTTGGAGACAAATCGCTGCAAGTCAGTTAAAAACATTTTCAATTCGAACGATTCACTAACCGAACCTCTTTCGAGGCAGACATATTTCTGTTTGTTCTCTTAAAATTTAACGGTTATTTCGATAAAATCCAATTTTATTCCAAATTACGGACCTAAAAATAATTGTTAATTGTTAAACAAAGTTTTTCACATTAATTTTTATTCCAAATTACACACGATTTTGTGGTAATTTTTCTTTCAACGACGATTTTTCCGAGTAAATGTTCCTGTCCTGAGCGACCCATCCTCTCTGACCTGATGTATCTACGAGTTACGAGGGCCCATATCCGACCTGTTACAGTCCTGACCACCGATGATCGCAGAATTCGGTCCTGTAAAAAGGTACTCTTCGTCAAATCTACCTAAAAAATAAACGTATTATTTCGATTCTAATCTAAAGTGAATTATACTTATAAGAAATTTTATTTTAATCCGTTGTGCAAAATTTGAGGTTTTTGAAATCGTTTGTAACATAGCTAAACGATCTCCAGTTACTATGGGGAAATTTGTGTAATTAGGTTTATAAGTATTTGTTATGTTTTACGTTACGAACCAATATCCAGTATTTACCATCAAGGTTGGCTACTCTGTTCCACACGTTTATTCAAATCTAATTAAACTCCATTTGAACGGTCAGAAAAACGCGGGATTTTTTAAAAATTTATTTCAAACGTATTTAGTAAGAAACTATGAATTTGATTGCAAAAGTTGGGATTACTTAATGAAACTTTAGTGTTATTAATTAAACGGACTCACGGACTCCCTGAGATTATTATCCATAGATTTTATGCTGATATTAAACAAGTCACATTTTGAATTTGATTTAAGTAAATAAAACACTTTTATCCACTATTAATGTTTTAATTTTACTAATGTTTAAAGCTATTGAAGCATAACATTATCATGCCTATGAGAGCACTTAAACTGCTCTTAAACATTGAATTTGAGGGAGAGCACAATGACAACATCAGTCCACCACATCCTATGCGTACTGAGTTAAATATAGAGAGTTAACGAGCCATTCAATATTTTTTTTATGTCACCGCCCTCGATCGGAAATTTCTCGTCTGCATGCCATCTGGCTGGTGAGACAGAACACTTTCTAAATCAAAATTATAAAATAGATGACACTGGTATATATAAAACTTGATTTTTTTTTAATTCAATTAATGTATTTCTTGAAACTTTTTTTTAATCCGGGCTGTATGCTACTGTGTAGCGTAACAGTATATATCCTTGTCCTTATCTCTCAGGCCAACCAGAAATGGCTGCGAACAACGTTGAGACCTGCGGTTAGACCGCATTTATTTCATGGAATTACTGAAGAACGCGGCAACGTTAAAAAGAACTTGTGATTTTGTTGTAATAGATATAACATTCTGTAGGATATTGTTGCACGTAGTAATAATAATTCTTAGCGATTTATATACAACATTTCAGTATAGTTTTAACATTAAAAATAAAAAACTTTGTGACTGTCTTCTTTTAAGTTTAAGGTGTATTTTTTAGTTCATCGATAGGTGTATTGATTATAGTGTTTTTCTGTTTATATATTAATTAGATATCGATGAATAAAGAAAATGAGCCTTATGTTACATGGTTTGTTCCGGCCATAAATTATTCTCCTGATCAATAATAAATAATTGAAGATCAATAATTACATTTTCAAATTAGCGCGGTAAAATAACGCTGTCAGTGACTGGATACGTAACTATTTTCCAAGTGCATAGAATTTTGGCGAAATTCAACGTATATTCTTACTGATCTGTGCTACCGGCAGTACTGTTGAGAAGGTAGGATGCATCATTGCCAATCTTCCGAAGCAAGCAGCAATATGCGGCAGCGGTTGTTGGTTGGGTGACCATTCGGACAACACTTCTCAGCGGTTCGCCGTGTTCCCGGATCTAGAGCCAGGGCTTCAGTGTATTTTGCGCACAATTAAAATGATATTTACTAATAATAAGGAAACTAGTCACAATAAATATTTCAATCATTATTACAAACGAATGCAAGAAGAGATGACGTATCATTTTGAAACATGCTATACAGAGTATTCTGAATAACTTGATTAACGGCAGAAACTTTGGCATATTTTTGCCGGTTTTATAAAATAATAATAATATACTATACTAATACACTAATAAATTATTAGTGTAGAAAAAAATTAGCACACCACAAAGAATTATTAGGTGCCATTAAGACTGCCTTGTGTCGTATTTATTTATTTATTATCATTTACGTTTGTTAATTGTAGCTGGCATAAAATTTTGAAAGGTTTTATTACCGATTTCATATTTATTACTCCCACGACCGCACTGAGCTCTTTGTTTCGGAGCAAAAAAAAAGAAATTAAATAAAAACTGCGACGATCTATATTTATGTATATCCCCACGCTGCGACAAAATGAAACCAAATGAATAAGGGATGTGACAAAAAAAATGAGGGAATGGAGAAGAGAGACGCAGTAGCGCTGGCGAATATAGCGGCTGTATCACTTTACCGTCCGTTGCTTCCAAAAAAATGAGTGAGGACGTTCATTATTGCCTAGTTGGGTGAAGATGGAAGCAGACTTACGAGTCGCGAAATTACGTGCGTTTACTTATTATTTCCTCGTATGATTTTTGGGAATCGTTTGAAGATGTGTAAGAGATACTGCTCTGTTTTTTTTTTTTTGTTTAGACATCAGTAGGGGTGGGATAGGCAATGCTAATTGGAAATACTGGGTGTGATTTGAACCAAAATGGATTTGGGTTTTATTTGGGGTGGGATAAATTGATTGAGTTCACACTGGTTAGGGTTTTGAGTTTAGGCTTAATTTCCACTAAAAGAAATTTTTAATGGTCGATAAGCCGTGCGACCTCCGGAGCGAACTTATTGCTAATGAGCTGCAGCAGCTCTTGAAGCTCACTAATATATCAGAGTGGAGAAGCTTGAACTGTGAGATTTTCTTGACAAAATCATATGAATCTTTTATTATATTCTAAGTATCCAACGAAAGCTATATATGTAAAGGTTAAATAAGAGTAAAAAAAACTCGTTCTTTCGTTCATTTAATATATGATTACTAGTTTCGGCTTTTAAAAGCCATCTTCAGATCACTGGAAATGCAAATTGATCAATTGATTAGCATAAATAATTGTGTTAAAAATTTAAATATAAAACTGAAGAAATTAAAACTAGTAGATGTAAAAAATATGTCAACAATCACAAATGACATTTTGAAATTATGCATTAAAAGTGTACTTACACGTCAAAAAGGTAAAATTGTCTATCATCAAATTAAATATAAATTTAGATATAGGAAAAACTTTTCACAAATGACAACAATACAAATGATTCAACATATGCAAAACGTGTCTAATGTATTTATTGTAAACTGAAACTGCGAAAATTGTTTAAAAAATTAAGTATGTGTTAAAGTGTGTGTGTTTCTTGTGAATGTGTGTGTGTTTTGTGTATGTACGTGTAAAAGTTATTCAGGTTATCTAAATATGGGATGTTAATGCTGCGTTAAACTGGTTGTCAAATCCAAATAAGTGAAGATTGGTTTAATATTATAATCTATTTGTTCATTTAAAAGGTGTATGTTAGGTATTTTTTATGTCGTTCTATTTGGTATGCCTCCAATAGTCTAAGTTTTTGACTCTTATCACAGTTGTGAAGTAAGGTAATGTTATCATCACAAATGTTTTTATGTCCAAATTCTAGTAAATGTTGATAAAAATTTGAGTTATTTTGTTTCCTGTGTTTTTTAATTCTGGTATCTAATTTTCTGCCAGTTTTCCCCTATGTAAGTAGCATCACAATCATCGCATTTTATTTTGTAAACTCCGTTTCGTTGTAGTTTGTCTTTATTTTCGGTATGTGTGCAAAGTATATTTTGTAGATTATGAGGTGACTTATACGCTAATTGTATATTAAATGGTTTGAAAAGGTTGTTTATTGATGTATAAAGGTTGTTGTATGTAAATTTTCTATAAATGTTATTTTTATTTTCTTTTATATAAAGTGGATCACTTTTTATTTTATGTTTATAGATTTGTTTGTCTATTGTGTTACTTGGAAATTTTTTATTGTGTGCAATTTGTTTTATGATGCTAAGTTCTTTGTTGTATTCAGTTGTAGTAAGGGGTATATTATGTAATCTTTATATATAATAATTTAGTGCTGCATATTTCTGTGAAGGATGGTGGGGAATTGTATGGGATTATGTTATTGCTTGTAGTGGGTTTACGGTATATGGCATAGTGGAATTTGTTGTTTTGTTTTGGATTTGTAAATCTAAGAAATTCAGTGTATTGTTAGCTTCTATTTCGTGTGTGAAGTGTAGTTTTGTATGTATATTGTTTATATACAGGGTTTTCCACGGAACTGGCTGGTTAGAAGTTTTTCGGCTTAACGAAATTCCTCAGTTTTAAAAAGTTGGGGTTTGCAACAATTTGGCACTTACTTTCTTTCTAAAATATTTTCATCTTTTTGCACTTCCGGTTAACCGGAAGTCGTCACGAACTTTGTTATTTTAAATGGAACACCTATATATTATTATATTTTTGAATTTACCACAAAATTCTATGACGATTATCATTAGGGTATCTTATACCTATCTTCAACTGTTTCTAAGATATTACGATTTTTGTTAAAATTTTGACATTTACATTGTTGTATGTAATTGATTAATTCTCACTTGATTTAAGTGTCAGAAATCTCCGACTTTGAAATCAACAAGTACTAACATTGTTTTACCAAAACGTTGAAAAAAAATTCAGTGATATTATACAGGGTGTTTAAAAATTAGTGACATATCCAAGAATTTTGAATGTTGCAAAACTTAATTTTTTCAAATAGAACACCCTGTACATTTTTCTATTTTTGGATGTACAATTAAATTCTATACCGATTTGCTGTAGCATTCCCTATACCCATCTTCAGTAGTTTTCTTTTAAATTACTCGTTTTGTTTATTACCGCTTTCAAATAGCCGCATAATTTCTATCTGGTGGGCCATGACATTAACATCACAACAATTTATTATTATTAGTAAGTATTCTTGTTATAATCATTGTTTGTTACACGTCGCGTGTTCAGATAAATGCATATTATTATGGAACTTATGAATTAGATAATGAAAAATATTGAAGGAGCTTATTTTAACCTGGATACTTTAAATTTATTTTACATTAACTGAGAATGCAGGATGAACTTATAGAGAATTTACGGTAATTATAGGAATTTATTTTCGGCTAATATATCTAACAAAATTCAGAAAACCTTGAAATAATCCATTACACAGATTACACACTGTACGCAACTTTCGGTACTACCAAGCAAGATTTAATGATTCGTGTGACGAGAATGTTTGATGAATTAGGCCCAGTTGAAGTGAGGAGAAGTATAAGACGACACATTAAGACGTCGAATAATAAAATGCTTGGACGTAAACGGAATTCACATTGAGCATTTTTTTTTTGATGCTCTATGTCATGGTTCAAGTTTATGCTGCTTGTAAATTGCATTTGTTAAGTATGCATGTATCTAAATATTCTTCATAAAAACCTTTATAATTTTGAAAATACTTTAATATATCAAAAACTTTAAAACATTTGTCTGACAAGCACACTACGTTTTAGTGAAACAATTTTTGTTATGTTGTCGTTGTTTATCGTTTATGCCATTTCCCTCAATTTGAAACCAAGCTATTAAGAAAAATCATTTCAAAATTTTCTGGATTCCGTTAGATATATTAACAACCAATAAATTCCTTTAATTACATTGAATTCTCTATAAGTTCTTCCTGCATTCTCAGTGAACTTAAAATAAATTTATAGTATCTAGGTTAGAATAAGCTCCTTCAATATTTTTTATTATCTAATTCATAAGTTCCATAATAATATGCATTTATCTGAACACGCGACGTGTAACAAACAATGATTATAACAAGAATACTTACTAATAATAATAAATTGTTGTGATGTTAATGTCATGGCCCACCAGATAGAAATTATGCGGCCATTTGGAAGCGGAAATAAACAAAACGAGTAATTTAAAAGAAAACTACTGAAGATGGGTATAGGGAATGCTACAGCAAATCGGTATAGAATTTAATTGTACATCCAAAAATAGAAAAATGTACAGGGTGTTCTATTTGAAAAAATTAAGTTTTGCAACATTCAAAATTCTTGGATATGTCACTAATTTTTAAACACCCTGTACACTGTCACTGAATTTTTTTTTCAACGTTTTGGTAAAACAATGTTAGTACTTGTTGATTTCAAAGTCGGAGATTTCTGACACTTAAATCAAGTGAGAATTAATCAATTACATACAACAATGTAAATGTCAAAATTTTAACAAAAATCGTAATATCTTAGAAACAGTTGAAGATAGGTATAAGATACCCTAATGGTAATCGTCATAGAATTTTATGGTAAATTCAAAAATATAATAATATATAGGGTGTTCCATTTAAAATAACAAAGTTCGTGGCGACTTCCGGTTAACCGGAAGTGCAAAAAAGATGAAAATATTTTAGAAAGAAAGTAAGTGCCAAATTGTTGCAAACCCCAATTTTTTAAAACTGAGGAATTTCGTTAAGCCGGAAAACTTCTAACCAGCCAGTTCCGTGGAAAACCCTGTATGTAAAGAAATTGTTAATTTCATCTAATTCATCCCTCCATAGACAGAATACATCGTCCATATATCTACACCAAAGATGGATATGTTTTCTGAAGGGATTTTTTATCGTTTAAAATATATTCTTGTTCAATGTGATCTAGATATATATTTGCTATCACACTAGATATAGGACTACCCATCGGTAAGCCATCTGTAATTTTATAAAATTCTCCGTTAAACTGGCAATAATTCTGTTTTGTGACTAAGTCTAATATTTGAATAATCTCGGGTATGCCATCGCTATTTATTGGTGTGTAAATCCTGAACTGATGGTTCTAGGTTAAAATAGAAACTGCACGTGACTCTAATTTAAAATAGGACAATGCTATTTCCTATGCAAAGCAAAAAGAAAGGTTTTATTTGTTCAGGAAGATTATTCAATATACAAAACCTTTGAATTTCTTTCCCCGTCGTTTCACAAATTAAAATAATCTAAGCGTGGACAAATGCTAGAACTTTACAAAAATGAAAAAGCTAAATGAAACAACAATGCTTCTACTCACCCAAACGAGGTGATAGAAAAATAAAATGATGCAGCAAAATAGATTAACAGAAAAATTAACTCTTTACAAATATAAATGAGAGAAAAACTAACATTAATCTTCCTAAACAAAAAATAATAATTGATCTTATATCTACAAAGTCTACACTTTAATACACTAACAATTATTACAACAATAATTCCTTGATTGACTATAATTAAAGAAGAATATAAAATTTAACAATACAATATGAATAACAAAATGGCAACAATGATTTAAGAAAAGCGTCTACTTACATCAATAGTCGAACAAGGAAGTCCTTAACAAAATCCTACAATTGTTTTTCTTACAAAAATCCCTCTCTCAAAAATCGTACAACGCAGACGTAGAATATTACAACGACAATATTAAATAGAATACACATTAAATCAGCACAAGCGAACAATAGACATTTGAATGACTGGATTAATTAAAAATCTGAATACTACATAATTAAAATCATACAATAAACTCTTAAACTAAACTTATACAAAACAAAACAAAATTGTGAAAATTCTCGGTAAATTGAAAGTCAGCTGTACAGGCAAATAAACATACAACAACCAAAATATGCAACTTAAAATAGACCTCAGTGATAAATGGGTTTTATGGTTTACGGAGTTCAAAGCCATAGCAATAAGTCTATATTAAGTTTCATCAAAAACCGAATTTTGAAGTATTTCTCTTTTTAGTTTGAATTTAACTTCTTTCCATTCAATAGAAACAATTTTTCAAGCACCCGCTCTTCGAAGCAGTAGCCCAAGCACGCATTGCACTCCACCCCTGCTTCAGACACCCTCTCACCAGAATGCAGTACTCATCAGGCCGTCTAGTGCAGGAAAGAGAACGTCGCCTTTCTCTTACGAGGATCTAAATGCAAAATCGTGTAGAAGAAAAATCACCCGTTCTCTTAAGTCGACGAATACCGAACGGCTGTATTTGATTAAAATTTAAATAGGACGATAAAACCAGGCCGGGAGATCCTTCATTTTTGCCGGAATATATTAGATTTCAGATAGTCACGGTGGGGGCACGTGGCAGTGTGAAGATCCAAATCCAATTTAACGGATAATGCGGGATTCGGGAATCCTTTCTGCCTAATTTGCATTCGAAATCTATAATTTACGCTGCCAGGAAGACGGTAAATGTTTGCTGGTGACACGCAAAAAGCATTAGCCACGGAAAACCGTGAGAGAAGTTTGGAAGGAAAAAGGGCTAGTCGAAGCATGTGTTAGCGTTAGATGATTACAAATACATAATATACTTTTTTGCTGGTGGACCTTTTTTGAGTTGGAAAACGGTTTCTTGTTTGAGAATATTATACATAAATAGGTGTTGTTTAATACATACATACTAACAAACTAGCATACATGTTCTAGAGTATTTTCAATAGAAAACTTTATATACATTATGTCCCACCAAAAATTGGGTCTTTGATTACAGCTCTATTTTTTACTTTAGGAAATAATCTTTTATACAAAAGTTTTACAGAATTTAATGCTACATAACCTAAAAATATTTTTGACTACACAAGGCGTTCCAAAAGTAGGAAAACGCATACTTATTCGGTTATTTTAAATGGAACATCCTGTATGTTATTCCATTTTTAAATTCCACGTAGAAAATTAAAATCACTTTACCCAAGCTACTATATGTTGTAACGTGCCGTTACAAGGAACAATTCATTTTAATATTTCTTTTAATTTAGAAATGTATTTTGGCATAAATCTTCCGTTCGTTCAATGAATTTTTCATATTTATGTTCGTTACAGCCGCATTTATTCGGTGATTTGTTTTTCTTATCGCCGCGCAGTAGTTCTTAGTTTCTATTCTCTTCGCATCAATCCCCATTGGCGCCTCGGGGCTATATAAGCCGTGCATTTACCGTGTTCGTGGCAGATCTTGACTGCCTTTTCCTCCACTCCGTTCCAGCTATAGATCGTAGCCACCCTTCGGGAGTGGCGCGACATAGTTCACCGTTTCCCGCGCGATTGCAGATCGTAGCCGCCCCTCAGGAGTGGCGCGACGCAATTTTCGGCCCCGCTCGTACGATTATAGATCGTAGCCGCCCCTCGGACGTGGCGCGACGTAGCCTCCCGCTCTCCGCGACTGCAGATCGTAGCCGCCCCTCGGGAGTGGCGCGACGAAATCTTCCGTTTTCCGTTCGATTATTGTACGTACTCACCCTAAGGGGGTGGCGTGACATAACTCCTACGATCTCCGTGAAAAGATTCGTGAATCCGCCAAAGTATTAATTTCAACTGCCCCATTAATATTTTATAAACCGAACAAATACGTTGTTTAGTAAATCTTATATTAAACGTTAAATTTCTAACGTATACCCTTGCACATACTCTTTTGTATGTTATTATTACCGTTAGTGTACACCGAAAAGTGTAAATTACAACATTGGTGAAATCAAATTTTAAATTTATTTTTCGATTTTTATTTCTTATAACTTTCTTCTTCTTATAACTTTCTTATTATTTTAAATTTCAAAAAATAGTTTAACACTTTTTCAAAGTTCTTTATTTGGGATTTGGATATGAAATTTACTTTCTAATATTTCTTCAAAATTTTTAGTTAGAACGTCATATTAGTTTTACTTAAATGGAAACCATATTAGACTGCCTTTTTTATAATTAAATAAAAAAAAAATCGGGGTTTATAAAAACAGATATAAGCTATATTTATTCTAAATATTAAACAAGATACTGTGTTTTGAAATTTCAGACAGATTTCTAGCGTGCCATGGATACCAGTACAGATCTATGGAAAAAATCAGCAAAGTGCTATTACAGCCAAACAAAATAATTGACATGTCTCCTTTCAAATAATAAACGTCAGTTTATTTTTTAGGAGGAATATTTTGGATATTGACAGAGATATTACACTCTCCATGCTTCGCTTATAAAATAGTACTGTACTATGAAATGTTTACCATTATGTCATAGCTAGAGTGGGCAGACGTGTCTGCTTAGACGGGCCGCACTCACTTAGCGCTATGCAGAACATTTAGTCATAGTATAGCTTCAAGGCACTAAAATCACTTCACCTCCGATTCGTGTGTCTAGTATTTAGTATCAGTGTTAGCTAAGTCTTGATGCGAGATAATACAGTTCTTCGTTAACGTTTTACGCACTGTAAATGTAATACAATGTCGGGCGTAGAAAATCCCAGAAAACGACCATTGTTTCATAATAAAGAAAAGCATATCGGTGAATTCCAAGATTTATATAATGGTGGTGCCAAAATAGGTTGTACAGTTTGCGATAAACAGTTATTGTGTTGGTACAAATCCGACTACGCAATGGTGGTGGTGCATCTGCTCCGTTATCTACCTATAAAGATTATTTTAATTATGCCTGTGTTATATTCGTAGATGTTGAACGGTCTTTTTCAAAATATAAGTATTCATTCATTCATTCATTGTTAAGTTAGCATGGGCACCTAAAGTCCAGGCACTTGAGCTAGGTGCCCATTATACCATTCCTATTAAGTCTCTTATTTCCACTCCAGCAGCTTGGTGTCCTCTATAAAGCCCAGTATCTTGCCTAGTGGGAACTTGAGAACCTTAGAGGGCTCCAATAGATCTCTCTCGAAATATTTCTGCCTGAGTACCTTCAAATCCTCACATGTGCAGATTACATGTAAACTCGTTTCCTCCTGCAATTCGCATCTTTTGCACCACGGTTCGCTTACTCGACCTGTGTTGTATAGATGCTTTTTCAGAGGACAGTGTCCAGTTACCAGCCCAGTAATGGTTTTAACTTCTTTCTTGCTGCGCCTGAGTAGGTTATCAGAGAATCTAGCATCCCCATCCCCTATCAGCGCTTTGGTATAGAGTTGACCTTCAGTCGACCTCCATTTCTTTGTACTTTCTTTATCTAACCAGGTCCAGATCTCTCTTCTTGCGGAATCCTTAATAATCCCACATACGGGCTCTGGACCCATGAAGTGTTTTAGAGCCCTCCTTGGCTAGTTCGTCGGCTATTACATTGCCCTTTATATCCTCATGTCCCGGCACCCAAATCAGAGACACCGTGTAGTCTCGTGCCAGTGCATTGAGGGATTGTTTGCAGTCTCTAACTAGTTTTGACCTAGTTACGGGGTTCGAGACTGCTTTGATGACAGCCTGGCTCTCAGTCATTATATTAATTTTCCTCCTTATGTCACCCCCTTTTGCAATCATTTCTGCACAGGCTGCAAGGGCGAATACCTCTGCCTGGAAGACGGTTGTATGTTTCCCCAGGCTTATAGATATCCTTTGATTAGGACTGGGCCCACAAATACCGGCTCCTGTCCCCTGGCTGGATTTGGATCCATCCGTGTACCAGTTTTCGTTAGCAGTGATTTCACTACGTACCTGGTCTCTGTTCGGCATGGAGATTTTCACCTTTTCAGTGAAGATAATTTCGGGTGCCATGCTGTCCGTGGGCATTTGCAGCAATGGCCCGTCCAGCATCGTCCCCGTAGTATAAGTGTGCTCTCCCACCCTGAAGTTGGGATGCCACAGGTTGTTGGCTTTCAGTCTAAGGATCGTATTCATTGCCTCCGCTCTCACATAGAGTTCCAGCGGGGGAGGCCTACAATGGTCTCCAAAGAGGCGGTCCCTGTGCTGTTAGTTCCACCAGTGATTCCTAGCAATGTCTGTCACTGAACCGCGGTTAGTAGCTTCACTGCGGAGGATACTTTTGTCTTCCTCCACCAGACTAATATAAGCATGTTTTATCATCGGGAGGAAAGAGGTTTAGTGAGAAAAATCTTGAAACTCTTAATGCTACAAGCTTTTCAGCAATCCTAACACCATTTCTGATACTTAAATAGGACAAGGGGCTTATATAATATGTTTATTGTTAAATAAATAAATAATTTTGCTCTATGCTGATACTGTATTGTGTACTTGTGTTAAACGTTAATGTCACATTATATGAAACTTAGTGCAGACTTGGCGCGCAAACGAAAGTCCACTCTAGTCATAACCTTCATAAAGTTAGTTGTATTGCACAATGCAATAGTGCGTAACCACTGCTTGAAAGACAATTGTATATATTTTTGGTTAAAGGGTGATCTTTTTTTTTCACTTTCTGATTCGTCCGTTCAGCTTTGTTTTATTTACGCTAAATATTAACGTTTCTTTGAAGTATGTAATGGACATATGTACGCATGGGCTCTATTTACATAAACAATTAACTCATTTTAAGGTACTAACATTCATATAACTCCGCTCAGCCCTTTTCCTAAATGTAATTTACCCATAAACCCGTCGTATATTACCATATTTCTTCGACTAATCAGAATTAATGACGTAGATACAGTAGAAACCAATTTCCCGATAGATTTCTCGATACTAATAGAGTAACACACTTCGTCGAAATTTAATTAGGAACATTCCGGGTGAAAATGTATACGTAACGTTGAAACATGTAGTGCGGTCCCCTACGGAGGTTCTAGATTTATAAGTTCGTAAACAGCTCAGGAATTAATGAGGGTATACACGTGTGTACGGAGCGTACACCCTCCTCCCTCCCTCCCGATAAATCGTAGATTTAATTTGTGCCCGAGTTTGAATTAGTAGTCTGCGAATTGCCCCATATTTCCCACCTATAAATAGGGTTTTTCGACGTGTCGAGACCTAATAACGTGAGACGTTATCCAACATTAATGGGAGGTCGTGTATATTATGTATATAATTAATTCGTTGTTTATTCGCAGATTATAAATTTTGATGTTACGATATGGGCTTACGTACTGCTGGCTATGGTTGGTATAGACAACCCGGTTATCACTGTGTGTATTTCAAAGTTGCATATTTTTGGTTGTTTATTGTTTCTCCGTTCAGCGTTGTTCAATTTACTGAGAATTTTTCACAATTTTAATTTTATTTTCTTTAAATTTAGTTAAAGAGTTTATTGTATGATTTAATTAATTTAGTGTTAAGTTTTTTTTTTTAATTATTCCATTCATTTATTTGTCTAGTGTTTGCTTATGTTGTTTAATGCGGATTCTATTGAATGTTGGCGTCTTGTTTATACGACTGCGTTGTACGATTTTGAGAAAGGGATTTTTGTAAGAAAAACAGTTGTAGAGTTTTGTTAAGGAGTTCCTTGTTCGACTATTGACGTGAGTAGATGTATTTTTGTATATCATTGTTGCCATTTTGCAATTCATTTAATATTGAAATTTAGTTTCTGTAAAAAATATAGCCAATCAAGGAATTCTTATTGTGATAATTGTATTGACGTGTACACGTAATAGATAAAAGATCAATTATTATTTTTGTTTAGGAAGGTTATTTTAGTTTATTTTTCCTCATTATAGTTTAGAGAATTAATTTTTCGGTTATTCAATTTTGCTGTTTCATTTTTATTTATCAGTCACCTCATTTGGGTGAGTAGAAGCATTGTTCTTGCATTTAGTTTGTCTTTTGTAATTTCCTTGTAATTATCCACACTTAGTTTATTTTAATTTGATACCACGTGGGTTGAAATTGAAATATTTAGGATTGTCTTCCATAACAAACAAAACTTTTGCTTTGCATAGGAAATAGCATTGTCCTATTTTAATTTAGAGTCAAGTGCAGTTTTTATTTTAGGCCAGAACCTTCAGTTCACATTTTTTTTTCTGCACAAGTTGTAATTTAACCCATTTTTGAAAAATAAATTTTGATTGTTAATTAACATCATTGGGTTAAAAAATTCTGTTCTTTTATTTTATTTCAAACATTTTCAATTTTTCGGGTAATTAAGAAAGTCTGATTTCATTCACTCGCAATTTACTTTTCGTGGTTAGATTCAAGTTTTAATTCGCCAGGGTAACTGTGAGATTAATTGTTCCTTTGCGTTCATTAAAACCTAATCCGTTGAGCTAGTTAAATTAATTTCTCTTTTTCTTTGTCATTTTAAAAATTCAGTTTTGTATTTTTCATTTATTTCAATCAGTACACAGCAGTACTTACATTGTCTGACTTTATAATAGTTGATAATTTCAAATAACTAGAAAATAATTCAATCTATTTATGCAGGAAATAACATCGTCAATTGGTACGTATCTGATGGAGTAAGTTACTTATGTAGATCACACAGAAACTTTTTTATAGGTGGTGGCATATGCACAATTTAAACTCATCGCAATTCTCAAAGCACTGATCAAACTACTTATATAATAGAACTAGACTTTTAAGTTAAGTAACCTTTTATTTACACCATTATCATCCTTATATGCAAATTGAAAAAATCTCTATACAGTGTATCCACATTTCGACATGTGAAATCAGCTCCAAGATGGTCTGGGAATGCCTAGGGAAACTAAATGAGCTAGGCAAAAGAAATAAAGTAACCCTCCTGTGGGTTCCGGGTCACACAGGAGTGGAAGGAAACGAAATAACGGATAACCTCGCAAAAAAAGGGGCTGGAATGCCTTTTGTAGGGCCTGAACCCTTTTTACGGGTTAAGTAGCAGTACAATACTGAAGAAACTAAAAATGGAAATGGAGCAGAGAAAATCCAGTTACTGGGAAAATCTCCAGGGAATTCTTCTAGGAACTTATAACCAGAAGAGGTTTACAGAATGCATCAACCACAGTAAGAACAATGTTCGCATATTAACAGGAATACTTTCAGGCCATTGTAGACTGAAAGGACACCTGAGTAAGCTTGGATTGGAAAAAGATCCTGAATGCAGATTTTGTGGGGAACAGGATGAAACATTCATCCACCTCTTCTCAAACTGCGTAGCACTGTGCAACTCGAGGGCATTGTACCTGGGAGCATGTGAAATCGGAGAGGGAAACTTACCTAGACTGGGGCCTCCTACACTTTCTGAAAGGAATAGGATTGGAAGGCCAACTGTAAAGCAGCAAGAATAGGGGACACAATAGATCTTTTAGGTCGCAGTGTAACACCACCCTTCTATTACATTACATTACATTACATCCACATTTCGACGCTCACCATCGGTATCTCGGTTATTAGAAGAGATAGGGAAACGGTTAAATGGGAAATGTTTGTGGAATTCAACAATCTCCATATATCCCGTTTCAAATTTACCATTAATTTTTTTAAATTTCAAGATATTTTGGAAAAAACCAAAATTTATCGATTTTAATTTTCATCAATAATTCGATAGTCCTTAATGTGACCGCTTTTAAAGCTTAAGACGCTTTTTTAAAATAATCTTTTCGGTGTAAAGAGAACTCCCCGATTGTCATTTGTTTTCAAGTTATTAGCGCTATCTTTTGTTTTCCATATGAGGGTCATATTGAATTTTCAGTTAATTAGGTAGTCTGTCTGTCTTAAAAAAGTGTCTCAATAATGCGCAATAAAGCGGTCACTTTAAGGATTATCGAATTATTGAGAAAAATTGAAACCGATAAATTTTGGTTTTTTTTTTTCAAAATAACTTAAAATTTATGTATGAAGCTAGAGCATATAATATAGCATTATCGTTATTTAAATAAAAACGAAGTTGGTCAATACCAATTAGGAAAAGTATAGGACCTAGGACAGCATCCTGGAGAATGCCTTTCGTAACAATATTCAAATAAGATTCAAATTCATCGATTACAGCCTTCTGCCTGCGATTACACTAGCAACTTCGGAACAATTGAAGAGATACCGCATGGATACCATATCTTTCTAATTTGTAAAATAGTAGACTAGGATATACTATAGATCAATAAATATATGTAATCGCAATTAAATGTGTTGGTAGACGAGATTTGGCAAGAAACTATGTTGAAAATAGGTTAAATTTACTAAAATAATCAATTAATTTGTTTTTTATGCTGCTTCCACGTGTCTTAGTAGAATGTAGGTGGAATAGTAAATGGTCGATAATTATTGTGATCACTAGAGACCGGATTATATGCAAAGTGCATATATTTTATTTTTTGCATATCTTTAATTATAATCTATATGTAGATGTATTCCACTAATTGAAATTAATTAGCGCTAATTTGTGATTGCATATATTGCATATTTAGGCATTTCTATGCATATTTTTACAAAAGTTGCATATATTGCATATTTAAGCTTTTTCTTATCCTTTCTATTAGTAAAAATTCCTAGTAATTCCTAATGTAGATCGACAACCGACAATTCTCAGAATGATTAATCTTTTACATTGGTTTCTCTAATACTTTTTTCCAACAACTGCACGTGTTTAATTTCGCCTAGCAGAAGGGATGTGGTAAATACGTTTTATTATTTTTAATTCCCAAATAAACTATTCATTCATTGAATATCTTTGAGCGAAACAGCATGTAATTGTGTTACGTTTTTAAATACTGTGCGTACATACAATGGGTATAGCGAACAAAATTTCTTTATGGATTGTCGAGCCTGCAGTAAACTGATAAGTTTAATTTTACTAAAAGCTTTACAATTGTTTTTAAATTCTTTAACCTTTGATATAAAATGACAATTGTTGTTGTAGGTGTCTTCTGAGAGAAAATACCTGATTGATCAACACGCTAAAACTCCATCACATATTGGAAAATGTGAAAAACTAAAGCGATCCGCATGTGTGCAGCAATCTATACGTCAATGTGTAGCATCAACTTCACCAAACTCAGAACAAGAAGAATATAATACGGATCTGTGTAACTCATTAATTTCGTCTAACATACCATTAGCAAGATTAAACAATGTTAATTTGAAATCATTTCTGCAAAAATATTGCTAACATAATATACCTGACGAAAGTAACTTACGAAAACATTATGCCACATCTTGTTACCAGCAAACAATAGCAGAAATTCAACAATTGGTAGAGAATAATTTTATTTATATCATGGTAGATGAAAGTACGGATAAGTGTGGCCGTTATATTGCCGATTTGTTAATAGGAATTCTTCATGAAGATATTGTAGGTAAATCATATTTAATTTATTGTAAAGAACTTCAAAAAACAAATAATGTAACAATTGCCCAATTTGTTCAAGAAGGTTTATCAAATTTCTTTTTACCTAGGAGTATAGCTTGTGAAAAAATGTTACTAATATTGTCCGACGCTGCACCATACATGATAAAAGCTGCGCAAATTTTTTTTTTTTTTTATAGTAACATTATTCATACCACTTGTTTAGCTCATGGGTTCAATCGTGTAGCCGAAGACATTAGGAATCAATTCCCTTTGATTAATGATTTAATTAGCAATGTCAAAAAAGTATTTTTAAAAGCACCTTTACGAATCCAATTTTATAAGGAGCGGCTTCCCGGTGTTAAGTTGCCTCCTGAACCGATTATTACGAGATGGGGTACATGGTTAGAGGCTGCAATCTTTTTCGCCGATAATTTTGAAGGAATAAAAAATATAATTCTTGAAATCACTGCTGACTGCATTGCTTTAGAAAACTGTAAAAAGGTAGTAACATCAACAGAATTGGTACAAAACCTTTTGTATATTAAGTCAAATTCTAGCTTTGTTTCAAGTTCCATTCATAAACTAGATACGCAAGGGATGTCGCTCTCGGAATCAGTCGAAATAGTAGACGAATTTGATATGCAATGTAAGAATGTTAAGGGTACAATAGGTAATTCTATATACGATAAATTTAAAATATAAGTGATAAATAAAAATGCGGGGTATTTGAAATTGAAGCAAGTTAAGAATATTTTGGATGGTGAAACAGTAAACGAATTTAATTTTAGTTTAGAATGTATTGCAAAGTTAAAAAATGCACCAATTACATCTGTGGATGTTGAAAGAAGCTTTTCTATTTCGAAAGATATGTATTCCGATAGAAGACAAAACTTTCTTTTACACAATTTTGAAAAACATTTAATTATAAATTGTTTTAGAAATTTGTTGTGAAAACAATTTTGTGCAATAAAGTTAATGTTTAAATTTCTGCTCTTATTTATTTTATGTAAAAATTTTGCATATTGTCGCAATTTTTTTGCATATATGCCCCAGGTTTATGCATATTTTCTCAAAAATCGATGCATATATATGCGCATATATTCCAGTTTTTCTTTGCATATAATCCGGTCTCTAGTGATCACCCTTTTTTGCGTATGGGTTAACATCTTGTAGATTTAAAACAAAGCCGTTTAAAAAGCACATACATATAAATCTTTATGATCAAAATAAACCTAGAGTCAGCCCATAAAATATTTCGCACATATTTAGAATCACCCTGTATACATGTATGTTACGATACTAAAAATTTAAACTTTTATATTTAATGTAATTCATTTTTTTTTTACCTCCGTTCTACATTTTCATTTGTTAACAAGTGTTATCATCAAACATTCGTAATTTAATCATATAAACATGAACAACGGGAATTGAATACATCACTCACACTGGAGAATTAACAGTTTTGCAAATGCCTTAAACCCAACGGATCATTTTTGTTTAATTAAACTCTCGAGAATCATCAAAGCCTACCATTCCCTCAAAACCCTTCGCAACCAAGGAACATTGTATCGTCCGCCATTTTGCGTTCAAACCACCCCCCCTCCAGCCCCTTACATACACTTTGGAAAAAGCGCACCCCTTAACTCGTTCGCGAAAAGACATTCAACTTTGAATAAAGGCAAGGGGTGTTACAGTTTTCCACGGCCTATTTAACGTTACTACCCCATCCGTAAGAGGATCCAGTCATTATCGCCGCTGATCTCCGTTGAAGGGTTCTCCTGTTAATAAATTGGCCCTAAAGGGGAAAAAATAACTCTATTAAAACCCTTCGCGTGGGGCGCCTTCGAACAATGCTAACTCGGTGGGCACGGCCACCCCATTGTACCGGTTAAAGACATCGTTTTTCCGCTTGATTTATCGGCTCACCTTAGCAGCGGCCCGCTTTTGAATTACTATGCATTGTGTAGTAGGGAGTATAGGGGGAGGGTTAAATATGGAGTTTCAAGGGTGTAAGGGGGGGGGGCAAGAGACCACTATACCGTCGGTTTCCTTCGCAGATAGGTTTTTCCGTAAAATATTGAGGTCGTTACGGAAGTGTGTTGGCCCTGTTTTCGGTTGGTTCTTAAATGTATTGGCTTGAAGTGTTATTTAGATATTGCTTTGTTCCGACAGAACATTCTTTCAAAGTAGGCGGAACTACAAAGTCATTCTGAAATACACATTACCTCCAATAGTCCAAGAGCTCGCGTCAAAAAAAGTGCAAGAGTTTTTGGAAGGTTAATATTTTCAAATCGAGTTGTACTTTAGTGATAGAGGATAGTGCTGTGCATTTTAACCGGATAACTGGTTAACCGGTATTATCATAACCGGTTAACCGGTCACGACGATTAAACGGTCGGGACGGTGAACCAGTCAATTCGATTCAGCCAAAAATTTTAGTAGATTTTAATGTGTTTTGTCTTTAATTGTTGATTTTAATTTAAGAGTTTTTCTCTCACCAAATTATAATAGTTTACTGACACATCATTTTTATATTAAACAAAGTTTTGACGTTTTATACGTATTTTTTAATATTAATACTGTAAAAAAAAAAAAATTAATAACAAGTTTCATAATATTGCATAATTTTTCATCTTGTAGTTGCCTGAGGATGATCGTGGATCGAAACATGTAGCAGAAATATTTTAAAATAAGATTGGAACTCAAACCCCTTATTTCCAATTCGTTTAGCATTATGTTATGTTCGTGTTTAATTGTCAAGAGTTTCTAAAACTACCCATTCACTCAAGGATTGAAAGGGTCAAACAGTTAAAATTATGCATTAATTGTCTCAAAGAAGGTCACATTGCCAAGAAATGTACTTCAGGCAATTGTCGCAAATGTAACGCAAAACACAACTCATTATTACACATGGAAAATGATTCAGTAAATCAACACCGTACAGTTACTTTAGCAAGTCAAAGTAATAAAGAGTCATTTCAAATATTATTGTCTACTGCATTAGCACAAGTTCTGGACAAAGATGGATTTCCTCATACATGCAGAGCCATTTTGGATTCAGGATCACAATCGCATTTCATATCATCAAAATTGTGCAACAAATTAGGGTTAACCAAGATTCCTATTCAATCAGAAATTATTGGCATAAACAAATGTGTTTCCCCAATAAGTCACAAATGCATGATTACATTACAATCACTTCATTACAATTTTGAAACTACAATTTCATGCTTAATTTTGGATACAATAGCAGATACATTGCCAAATGTACCAGTCAATGTTGAGATGCTACAGATACCACCGTTCATAAAATTAGCAGATCCTAGTTTTCACACACCTGGAGAAGTGGAAATGCTTATTGGTGCCAGTCTCTTTTGGGATTTACTATGCATAGGCCAAAAACACATTGGACCAGATAAGCCTGTTTTGCAAAAAACCAAACTGGGATGGATTGTGGCTGGTAACCTAGGAAATGATCATTCGAAAATACATTGCAACTTTGCACGCACACAAAACCTAGAAAATCAATTAGAAAGGTTTTGGAAAATTGAAGAGGTTTCAAGTACCATGTCAATGTCGATAGAAGACAAGCAATGCGAAGAGATTTTCGTCAACACCGTTCAACTGGGATGGATTGTGGCTGGTAACCTAGGAAATGATCATTCGAAAATACATTGCAACTTTGCACGCACACAAAACCTAGAAAATCAATTAGAAAGGTTTTGGAAAATTGAAGAGGTTTCAAGTACCATGTCAATGTCGATAGAAGACAAGCAATGCGAAGAGATTTTCGTCAACACCGTTCAACCAGATGACAATGGAAGGTTTGTGGTTGCATTACCGCTGAAGGAATCTCCATCCAACCTTGGCAACTCCAAAGTAACAGCACTCAATAGATTGACCAGTCTTGAGAAAAAGCTGCAAAGGAATCGGTTATTGAGTGAAGCATACACGGAATTCATGACAGAGTACGAAGAATTTGAACACATGACAATTGACGAAGATGAAGCAAAGGACGAACCAAGCTTCTACTTGCCACATCATGGTGTCTTCAATCACAACAGTCAAACAACAAAACTAATGCAACTATTTCAAATACACAGTCACATAAAACATATAATATTCAGTTGCCGCAAATTCAGTTGCATACCTTTAACGAAACATTAGATCCGGCTCGAAGGACCAATTTTATGTATTAAATTATGTTTACTTTTATTCGTTTTCGTTTTGTTACATGTCTATTTCAGCCATCTTGTTACCATACCTCCTCTCTCATTCCAAAAGCGCGCTAATTTGTAATTTTCAACCGTGAATTTAATATTATGTATTATTTCCGCGGCTGCTCCATTTAAAGCTGATCTCAAATAATGGAATGAGAGAGGAGGTATGGTAACAAGATGGCTGAAATAGACATGTAACAAAACGAAAACGAATAAAAGTAAACATAATTTAATACAGTTCGTATTGCTGTGGTCTGGCACCTCGGTTTTCGGAAATTCAAATTTGTTTTCTTGTTCATACCAATTTACCTTTATCAATGTCGCGAAAGAGTTTCCACAATTTCATTTGTTTATTTTAACAAGATTTTGTTATTTGGATTGATTGTTAAATTTGATTTAATTGTTCAGTTATTTAATTTAATTTCATTCAATTGTACATATTGCGTTCACCAGTATTGTATATGTTGTTCAATGTTATATTCTAGAAATTTTCTTTGCGTTTGTGCGTTGCGAGTGCACGCAGGTTTTGATATATGTATGCGATGTTTAAGCCCCTGGAGGCCAGTTACTTGAACGATGCCGTGTAAGTACATTTAAATTTATTTTCATTGCTGCCATTTTTGGTAGTTCATTTTTATTTAAAGATTTGTTCGTTTATTTTTTTTAATTTGATCATCCTTCAAGGAACTCATTAAATAATAATTGTTAGTATATTTTTGTGTACACAAATTAGATATAAGATCAGTTATTATTATTTGTCTGGAGGTATTTTTAATTAAGTTAATCACCTCGTTTCTAGGTTATCAAAATTGTAGCATTGTGCTTGTATTTAAATTTCGATTTTGTAAATTAACTTGTTTTGTCCACGTTTAAATTAATGTAGTTCGTTTAATTTTGAAACCACGTGGATTTTTGTAAAAAAAGAATTGTCTTCTTGAACAAATTTGTCTTTTGCTTTGTTAAAGGATTTGAATTGTCCTTTTGTAAATGTAGATTCATGCAGTTTTTGTTTTCGTCCAGGACCTTCAGTCCAAGGTTAAATTTTACTGCAATTTGTAATAAATATTTTTTTTTCTTTTTTTTATAATAAAATTTATAATTGTTATTAACGTCATTCTAAATTTCTGTTCTTTTATTTTTGATTCAACCTTTTCAATTTTTGGAGTAATTAAAGAAAGTTAGATTTCTTTCACCCACAATTTACTTTTCATGATTAAATTCAAGTTTTAATTGCGAGGATAACCCTGAGTTTAATTGTTCTTTTGCGCCCTTTTATTTTTATCCGCTGAGCTAGTCAATTTAAATTTTCATTTTTACTTTTCATTTTGCTTTTTCTTAGCACCATCAGCACACAGCAGTATGTAAAGTATTGAAACACATTTGAGAATGAACCGGCATAAACTACCTATTGTTACATCTGGGTGAATCAAAACATAGCAAATGAAATTGGGCAGCTGATATCCTTCGTACTAATCGAAGTCAAACCGGCCAACGCTTTTTTGCCAACCATTCTGCACTGGAATCATAATAATTGGTATTTTTTTTTATCTGGATGACCTCATATACGGGGTTGGGATAAAGTATGGAACCAAGCAAATATCTTCAAAACGAAGAGGATGGTATTGACGAAACTTTGCAGATAAGTGTAAGGAAATATAATACATCTGATGTAGATTTTGTTGTTGTGACTGTACTTCCGGTTCAACCTGAAGTTCCCTCTATTTTTTTTTATTTAAATGGAACACTCTGTATATTTTTACAGATTATAATAGACCTTGTTTTTGCGAATTCGACCATACTGGTTTTAGCACCATTATCTGTAAATAATGGAGAGATAATTAGTTCGACAAATGTCAGTGGGGATTCTGGATTCTGGATTGTTGGTTGGGAAGGGTGGCTAGCCACACGCACTTAGGCCACTCTAACCGGGCTCATTGTGCTACCTTCCCTAGGCGGCGTCACTCACCCGCAGCCTAACCTCGAAGCCAACCCAAGACAAGGATGAACTCGAGCAGCGCAGCATGCGAGGCGCCACCAAAGCTGACCATACTGGGCCAGAATGTCAGTGGGGATGATACAATAAGTTCAGTCACAACCCGAAGCTTTGCCCAGCAACAAACAAACAAAAGGTATTATCATCTAGTAGGTAATTGTTGACAAACTGTCAAGTTTATTTAATTCACATCCATCGAATTACTAATTGTACAGATGAAAATGGTACATTTCAATGAAAGAGAGCGTATTGACATTTTAATGATGATCGGGTTTGGCGATCGCGTGAAGAACTCATGAAGCAGTGTGTCACCTTTTTTAATGATTTGCATCCCGAAAGAACTCCTATAACACGTTCTGCTGTCACTAAAGCACTAAAACGTTTTAGTATGACTGAAACGGTTAAAAATTCACCAAAAACAGGAAGACCACAGACCGCAACTAACGCAGTTGTTAGAGGAAACATTGCTATTGAATTAGAAGAACCACCTCAAACTTCTACCACAACTTTAGCACTAAACCATGGTATAAGCCGTTGTTCTGTAGGAAAAATATTGAAGAGAGAAGAGTTCCAAGTTCCGCTAGAAAATAGAATGATGGAAATTTGTAATGCAGACGAGCATTTTGCAACTAATACGGTATTTTCTGACGAAGCAACTTTCTGTTTAAATGGAACAGTCAATCGTCATAATTCCAGGTACTGGTCCAATGAGAATCCTCACTAAATCCATGAAGCCCATACTCAACATCATCAAAAGTTGAAGGTGTGGATGGAAATTGTCGAAAACAGGCTTATAGGCCCATTTTTTATAGAAGGAAACTTAAGTGGGGAAAAGTATCTGGATCTACTGAGAAACCACATTATTCCTGCACTTCAACAAAATGGGGAGTTGCCGCCTGAAAGTTTTTGTTTTCAACAGGATGGAGCACCTCCCCACTATGATAGGGGAGTTAGGAACTTTCTGGGTGCTACTTTCTCAAATCGATGGATTTGATGTAGAGAATTCATAGAGTGGCTTGCACGTTCTCCAGACGTTAGTCCATTAGATTTTTATCTTTGGGGTTTTCTCAAATCTCGTGTTTATCTTAGGCGACCAACTACTTTGCAGGAGTTGAGGCAAAGAATAGTCGACGAATGTGATTTAATCCGTAGATAAGTTTTGGAAAAGGTAAACTCAGGAATTTCGTAGAAGACATATTGTCAGGAAGTAAACGGCGAGCATTTTGAACATTTTAAATGAGTTCGTTTATAAGATGGCTACCATTCTGTTAAGAATTTACAATAAATAAAATTAATTGTTCAGTAAATGTGGAGTGTTCTATCTCTTCATTATTTACAGATAATGGTGCTAAAACCAGTATGGTCGAATTCGCAAAAACAAGGTCTGTTATAGTCTGCAAAAATATACAGGGTGTTCCATTTAAATAAAAAAAGATAAAGAGAATTTCCAGTTTAACTGGAAGTACATTCACAACAACAAAATTGAAATTAGATGTATTATATTTCGTGACACTTATTTGCAAAGTTTCATCAACATCATCTTATCCGTTTTATAGTTATTTGCTTGGTTCCATACTTTATCCCAACCCTGTATTTGATAAACATATACTTGGATATTTTCGCTTTTGTTTCCTTTAAAATGTATCTCAGCTTTCTTTGTGAAAGCCAATGTTAACATAGTCGAAACGTCAATAAAACTTTAATTTTCTACATTTAGAGTTTCATTATTACAATTTCCGCAAAACCAAGATACATTAAAGAATTGATAAACATAGAAACTTTACGAATGAAATTAACTACCCAATTTTATTCGCGATATTTTAATTCAACCGGATGTAACTGCAGGTAATTTAGGTCGGTTGACTCTCAAATGTTTTTTAATACTTTACATACGAACGTAACATAATGCTAAAAGCGGATTTTTTAGTTTAGGCACAGATGAATTGGTAAATTTTTAAACACTCATTAATTTTTAATTGCCATAATTCGCACGCATTTCCTCACTACTATTTATTGCTGACTGACGGGATCCTATTAAAAACGAGTCTGATTGTTTGTTTCGTAAATTTTATAGTTTAAATTAATGTTAAATTTCAAGTTTCGAGAAATCAGTTGTGTGCTAATGCAATTTTTTCGACATCTATACTGTAGCGCTGACGTTCCGCGTCTCTTTATTCTACTGTCTGATTATTGGATTCGTGTCCTATATTACATTCGGTAATGATTTACAAATTTCGAGCTTTCAGAAAACAGTTTGGAGATACTAATTAATTTTACACCTTTCCGAGCGTCTCTAACCGACTCTACAGTAGCTCCCTATCACTAAAGTACAACTCGATTTGAAAATATCAACCTTCAAAAAACTCTTGGACTTTTTTGACGCTAGCTCCTCGACTATAAGTAACATTTGCGAGTAGTAAGAATACGAAAATCACTATTAATACTACTAAATAGTTCCATAACTTTGTAAGTGATTAATTTAATTACTATTATTTTTCGCAGTAACAATTGCCACTATATACGGTCTCCACGTCATGCTAATGCCAGACATATGTCTTTGTGGCATTTTTGTCATATTTTGGCGGCGGTACTGAGTCCCGCCGGAAAGGTACTATTATTGAGGAGTCTCGCGATATTTTAAGGCACTAAAGAGATCGTGCCAGGTTTCTTCAGTCTTTTCGTCCGTGGGCACCGCTCAGCGGTGAGGTCTAAACAATCTCGTACACGGCGAACAATAACCTTGGGAGGGGGTCTGTCCTGGTGCTCGACGACACGGGCCAAGAGGGGGTTGAGTGATTCGCTCGCCCTCAGCCATGACCGGGTGGCCAGTTCGAATATCTGGTCCGCTAGGGGTGGAACTCCCAAACATCTCCGCAGTTGTTTGTTTCTCACCATCCATGGAGCCCCAACTACAAACGCAACATGCGATTTTGCAGGACTTCCATGGTGGTAAGATGCGTCTGGCCATGGTACAGAGGGCGAGCGCCCCATACGTCAGGATCGGTCTCAAGCAAGTAGTATATAACAAAAGCTTAGACTTAGTGTCAAGTTTGCTTCGCCGAGCTAGAAGTGGCATATATTGGAGCTTTACAGCGAGAAACCGACCCTTGACTTCAGAACATGCTGTCGGAACGTAAGGCTCCGATCCAAAAGGAGCCCCAGGTACTTGACCCGATCTGCCCAGGGAATGATGTTTCCATCGATCTCAATCCTGTCCGACGGGACAGTTCTCCTACGAGTAAAACGGACCGCCACCGATTTAGAAGAATTTATCTTCATCTTCCACCTGGCTGCCCATTCAAGGATCTGGTCCAGCGCAGACTGGACCCGGCGAATAACCATCCCCTCACTTCTCCCAGACGAATACACGGCCGTATCATCGGCGTAAAGGGCCAAACTAACCGCCGGACTTCTAGGAATATCACTAGTATAAATAATAAATAACTCCGGGCCAAGCAGAGAGCCCTGGGGTACACCAGCCCCTATCGGCCGGACTGAAGAGCAAGCGCTCCCGACCTTAACCGAAAAGGTACGACCCGATAGGTATGATCCGACCAGTCTCACCAGGCAAGGATTGATGCCTATTCTTGCCATCTTACACAGCACACCGTCATGCCATACAGAATCAAAAGCTTTCTGAAAATCTAAGAACACCGCCACAATTGTTTCCCTCCTCTCGAATCCGTCCCGGATTGCTTCCGTTAAACGAAACAGCTGGTATTCGGTAGACAACCCAGCTCGGAAGCCGAACTGCTCGTCCGGGAGAGGGTTGATAGTAGCCATGTTTTCACGAAGGCGAGCAAGAATGACTGCCTCGGCCACCTTCGACAAAGAAGAGAGGAGGCTTATCGGGCGGTAGTTCTGTGGGAAAAGGCGATCTTTCCCAGGCTTAGGGATGGACAATTGCCACTCCTTCAACAATCATTTATAAAACTAATAAATAACAATTTTCAAAAGTTTAATAAATATTTCAAACGTCTTACATACCTGCAGCATTTCTGATATTTTCCCTGTATTCATTTATTTGAATTTGATTTTTATCGAAGATTATTATTAAATAAAATTCTTTCAACATCCTACGTTACGTGCTCCAGCAGTTTCCCAAACGCACAATCCCGCAACGTGATTGTGGTCGCCCGTTAAATTTCCGAATCGGGTCGGTAAATTAAGCGATTATCTTCAGACCCCCAGCGAGTTGAAACTGGAAGGTCTCCACGCCCCCAAAATCCCTAAACACATTAAGGTAAAGTTCGACTCGGGGTGTCGTGGGTCCAATTGAGGATGTCCTTGCTCCTACTCGCGCTATTAGTATTTATTATAGGTAGGTAGAAGCACAGTCACCTTCGCTCGCATTACTACAGTTCGTGTTACGTAGATCTGTATAAATTGAATCTGCTCTGAGGGGTTTGCCGGTGTGTAATGATTAGCAGGAACAATCAGAATTGAGTTAGAAAAAAAAGGTATGTTCTCAAGTAATTCGCGTTCTTCAATGTTTCAAAATGTACAATGAATTATTGATATGATCACTAGAACTGAAGCTATAAATGAGTAAACGAGTAGTAAATGAACATAAATTTACTTTGAAAATAAGAAGAATGAATCTATAAAAAAGATGGCATGTAGATGAGTCGTATCTGAAATGGCTTTTCTAAAAACACAAGCGGTACTAGATGTAATGGGACGCCTTATTTTAAATTCGATTTATTTATTTCTTTAATAAAAGATTTCATCCTAT
This sequence comes from Protaetia brevitarsis, assembly GCA_004143645.1. NCBI lineage: Eukaryota > Metazoa > Arthropoda > Insecta > Coleoptera > Scarabaeidae > Protaetia > Protaetia brevitarsis. Next base: position 188,457 of record RXPK01001205.1, read on the forward strand.
TTATTGCTGTGGCAACCCACATTACTGCCAGTGTATTTAAGTTGCCTAATTTGTCATAATTTTCCGTTTTGCTGAGTCATTGTGTCGAGAAATTTTCATAATAATGTTTATTTTAGTTAAAGAATTAATTGTATGATTTATTTAATTTTAAGTTTTTTTAAATTAATTCCCTTATTATTAAGTTGTCAAGCGTTCGCTAGTTTGATTCAACGCCTGTTCTACTTGATTTTGTCGGTGAATTGTAGGACTGCGTTGTACGCAGCGGTAGATTTTATCAAGCAGTTCCTTGGTAGATGATAGCGTCAGTACATGTATTTTTAAATCTTTGATGCCATTTTGTTTATTCATTTGTAATAGAGTTTTGATTTTGGAATATATCCTGTCCATCAAGGAATTCGCGTTATAATAATTGTTATTATATTGATGTGTGCACATTATAGATATAAGATCATTTATTATTTCTGTGCAGAAACATATATATTTTAGTTGTAATTTTATCATTATATTTTATAGAATTTTTTCCATTTTGCTGTCTTGTTTTAAATTATTAATCACCTCGGGTTGGGTGAATAGAAGCATTGTTCTTGCTATTAGTTTTCATTTTTGTATAATTTCCAGTGTTCCACGAATCTATTTTATTTTAATTTAAAACAACGTGGATTGTTTTGAAAAAAAGAATTATCTTCCTGAACTAACTAATCTTTTGCTTTGTATAGGAAATAGCATTGTCCTATTGTAATTTAGAATCACGTGCAGTTTTTAAATTTTTGCCAGAACCCTCTGTTCACGGTTTTTTTTCTGCAAATTTGTAATTAATTTTTTTTATAATAAATTGTTTGTTACTTAGCATTTTTGGGGTTAAAAATTCTGTTCTTTTAATTTTATTTTGACCCTTTTCAATTTTTCGGGTAATTAAGAAAGTCATATTTCTTTCACCCACAATTTACTTGTCGTGGTTAGATTCAAGTTTTAATTCGCGAGAGAAACTCTGAGGTTAATTGTTCTTTTGCGCCCTTTAAGAATTTTTCCGTTGAGCTAGCTAATTTAATTTAATTTGATTTAATTTTAATTTTTCATTTTTAATATTTCATTTTGCATTTTCATTATTATATTCAGTAAACATAAAAAACATGTAGAATTTGCAACGTATTTTTAGTTCTATTTAATAAAGGAAAGGATAAATAAAAGAAGTTTGCCGCGGTCACAAGGAAAGAGCAACGTCTCTGATTGGCAGACAGCCGAAGGAAGCACGTGGGAGAGCGTAGGTATGCAACGAACAAAGAAGGTCGTCAGCCCGCGTCCAAAGCGAATGGATGTGCCGTTCGGCTGGAGAGCGGTTGTAGAAGGACCTGCCATTAGGCGCTGCTCACAACACAGTTATATATATTATACAGAGTGCATCGCGTGGCGATTATTGTTATTTTGATCGATAAAAGATTCTCATGCTGGTTTTTTTTTTATTTATTTCAATTAATTAATAGATATTATTATTCACCAATCTTACAGTGCTCAACAAAAAATACAATACTCATAAGTTAATTAACGACCTATTACATTTTGGCGAGCGCACGATAAAGTCTACCATTTCATAGACAACAAAAAACATTTCGTATAGCTTTTCAGATTGAATGAAATTGCTGACTAATTATAATAAGAAAACAACAACGAATACAGAATACAACAAGCAGATAAAGAATAAATACTTGCGATAATGAAAATGCAGTACTGTTCTTTATTTAGTTATTTTTATTCGCCTTGGAGTGGATTAACCTTAAATTATCCTTTTGAATCAGCGATACGGGTCTACTATGACAGATGATCAGCGAATTCTGGAATGAAACCTCTCCTGGATAGGAAATTAGCTCATCAAGGATGGACTTATGGGAATCCTCTTTGTAGAAAGTAAAAATAAATAACCTCTGATGTTACATAAATCAGCAAATAATCGAAAATCGGTTAGGATACAGGTTAAAACTGGTTTCAAAATAAGGAAAAAATACTAGATTTTATCAAATTTGTGAAGCGTCTATCCAGTTTATAACTAGATTGTCTGGTTGCCTGACATTGGAGAACAATTGATATGACGGTTTGAGATTAATGAATGAGAACAACTTTTGCAGTAAGTTTCTATTTAAAATACATACACACACAAAAATAATTACTTAATTTGAATATAAATGCATCACATTGAATATAACATAACTTCCTATATAAGCGAGAAGATGATGTATTTATATTGAGAATAAAATTTGTTCAGTTTTCCAAACCCATGAATTTGTTGAACGAAACAATTTTTTAGTTCAAATGTAATCAATATACTACAATCATTATGAACATATAATATTTTCACCACAAAAATAATTATTTTAGATTTGAATAAATAGATTTTCTCAACTGGAAACTATCATATTTATGCCTTAATAATGATAGAAGTACAGTCGCGGACAAATGTTAATGGCACCCTAAATTTTGGGCGAATATCACAGTAAGAAATGAGAAAATAAAAACTTGTAGGTAATACATTATAAATATGTAGTATTTTAAGGGATCTTATTAATTTCTTGCATATTAGAGTGTTTTTAGTACAGCTATACTACTTTTTAGATGGGAGGGGAAAAGTGACATCTCGAAGACTAGAAAATATATAAAAAAAAATAATACATTTACAAAAGGTATCTATAAAGACTATTGTAAACATAAAGACGATTAAATAAACGTTGAAATAACTGTCACAAAAAAAAAATGCAAGAAACATAAAACCCATTAGTTTTGTTAAAGGTGCCTATAACATTTGTCCGCGAGTGTATATAAAAGTATTGCCATTATTTGCTTCCAAAATATAATTATATTGAACTGATAATACTTACCTGTTTAATCTAAGCATTTCTACTATTCAAGGGTAACAATTACCCACTAATTTTGTGTCTGTAACAACAAAAAACCTCGGTAGGGGAAAATTAATAAATAAAGAAATATTATGTAATTAAATAAATTTACTGTCATACTTTATAGTTTTACAATGTTTGGGATAAGGTAGCGTATCGGGGTACTCCAGGAGTGCGTACGGGATATTGATGCGTAGGGGTATAGATGTTATGCGTATCCGTCGTTGCGACCGGTATTCTCGAGATACTTCCCACTCAATGCCTAGGCCTGGTATGTAGTCGGCGTTGGTTACTGCTATAATTTCAATTAGTATAGTAATATGCTGGTATTACCTACTGAAAACTAATAACTAGTAAATACCTACATATGTTTGTTAATGTACATACCTACCATGTTCATATATTATCGACACAATGGTGCTGACTCTAAGTATTATTTCAAAGCTTTTTAAACCAGTAATCCTTTAATATTAGATAACACGTACGTACTTACCATTTTTTAATGGTAGCATCTGCGCATCAAACCCATACCACCCCATTCTCTAAGTAGCTGTAAAACAGGTGGGATATCCATTTATATTTACTTGCAATCGCAACCAACAACACTGTTCGCTGGTCAATCAAAAAGTGACGCCAAGTAAAGCGTATGTATATGCAAAACCCCCTAAACTCCCTAAAAAAGAGGGAACCAATGACAGATAAGTTTTAGTACAATAACTGGTGGGGTAAAATTCGTTTCAAATATTTCAATATTATGGTAATCATGTTATCAATACAAAACAGTTAATAATTTTATATAGTAATTCATTATATCAAACGTATAAGGGATTTTATTTTGAATCTATAGATTTTCTCACTATGATTGCATAGATTTGTTCCTTACGACAATAACAATGTTCATTTGGAGGAAGTATACTTCAATGCAAATATGTATACTATTTGTTCTAAGAGTATATTGTGTTTTCAGAGAATTTACTCTTATGTTCTAACCAACGAGATTTAGTTCATTTAAATATATATTAAGTTTCGATTTCTGAACAAATAAAAATATTCAAATTGATAATAGATTTTCTTTGGGTGTAGAGATAAAATTGAAACATTTATAATTTGAAAGTATGCAGTTAAAAGTTAAATACAAATACAATTTATTTAGGTTTTTAGTTAATTTAGATATAATAAAATCGCACTTTCTAATATTTACAAATTCTAAATGTCAACATTACTTTAATTATACCTGCATTCTGCTGATACTATTTAAGTTGCCTAATTTTCTTTACATATAAACTTGATAAATAAGTTGCCTACTTTTCATTACAGTGCCTATTTTTTCGCATACGTTGAACATTTATATTATTATATCTTTCTTTCTTTAAGAATAAGGCAATAAATATAAAAAACGGGATACTATTACAAAAGCGATCATTGAAGCATTTAGAACTAAAGCTAATTCTGGAATTTTATCAGCTATTTTAAAATTTACTGTTGTTGACCGTGGCAACTGCGTCCACTAGCGATCATTATTAGAATTTAATTAATTTAGTTTTCATTCAATTTTCCATTGTCACTTTAGTTGTGATTTTTTCCCATCACTACAGATATTGTACTTTCCAAAATATCACCGGTACCCATTCATAGTAGAACATACATAATTCAATCACTACAAATGCAAAAATTAATTTATTACCTATTATTTATAGATAAAAAAATATTTATTGTCATCAAGGACAAATAAATGGATTATCTATACAATAACGTTAATATTTGATTTCATTGTTCCGGTTCAAGAGCTTTCGTATTATGCTAACAAAACGCTTCAACAGTCTCCCAATTGCATTGATATGCCTGGTATGAATAGGCTCCTATTATTGACAAAATTCATGTATTCCCCTTGCATTCATTACCGAGTCAAAATAAATTATCGACTGCAGGAAAAATACACGCCATTGTTGACTTTTAGCTTTGCGCTCTGTATTTACATACGAGTTACGATGTCAGGAACGGTAGATGCAGTGGGCGTCCTTATCAAGCGATAAGTCGACACGGAGATGCAACTAACGTGTTGTAGATTCATTCGCATTCATTCGCACTTGAGCTTTCACATGCAAAACATCTTTCAAAATAAAGTTTTTTCTTAACATAATTTGTATTTTATTTAAAATTTAAAAAAATACAAAGGACAAAAGTGTTAAGTGGCGCAGTCAGTAGGATTTCTTGTAACGGGATAGAATCAATATTTTCGAATTCCGGTTCGTTTCAACGATTTATACAGAGACCTACAAAAGTGCGGCGCGAGTGTTGAATAAACTTTTTCCCACAACGCCGTGACGAAGCAACGAAGAGAGCGAAGCAGTGCCGAATCACCGATCTACAATCGATCAACCCATCTACAAATTGGTGGACTTAGGATTAAGGAACCGACACACACAGACAAGAAGAAAACCAGAACAAACGAAGAAACGCAAATGTATTTACCGTATTTTTACTGTAAGTCATTTTGTCATTTTTGTGCATGCATTTATTGCCAGATTTTCCTTTCATTTTTTCCCACGAAATCAAATCGAATTCTTTCGATATTGCGGAAACGTGAATGAATAGTTCAGATAGTAACTCGTCCGAGTTTACTGCTGATGAAGCGGGAGTAGATTCTGATACCGAATACGTAGAAAATAGTGTAGATACCGACTCACAGTTAGACGAACTAGTAGATAAGCTGCAAGGTATAAAATTACATAACGCAATGGCTCGTCAGGAACTTACTAAGAATCACATTGATATAATTCCTGTATACGAGGGGGACCCAAACACATTGTCCATGTATATAGGGGCTTGCGAATATTTAGCTACAACTTTTGGCAATGCGGCAGATCCGACAGCTCAAATTAACGGTTTTCTCCTTAGAATATTTCAATCAAAATTAACGGGTATAGAGCGCTACAATTAGTAGTAGTCGAGAAGTAATTCAATCTTGGTTAGAATTAAAGAAATTATGCAAACTTAACTTTTGGATCAGAGATCAGAACGTTGTTTAGTTCAAGATTTAATGCAAATGCGACCTGATAAGGGAGAAACGGCTTATAATTTCGGGATTAGGTGTAAAAATATTCTAAATTTAATATTAACAAAAGTTAAATTAACGGAAAACGATACGAATAGGCGGCAAATAAAAACAGAATTGCATAATGATACTGTCTTCAAACCTATTAAGAGGAATCGCGCAATTGGCGAAAATGGGCACAGAGTTAGATTTAGGAATCCAACAAACATTGAAACCGCTATGTCCTATGTTCTCGCAAGAAAGAAAATTTAATTATTTTGTCAGACAACGAATATGTTAATAAAACGGAATTCAAACCAATAAAACAACATACACCGCCTACAACAAAATTCCTTTAATGTACAAAAACTATTGCGCAAAAATTACTAATTTTAATCGGGTTTACCACAATTCAATCAACGCCAATATCAACCGATACAACAGGTGTCGACCATCGATACCATTTCAGCGCCATGGCATTTTAAAAATTTGCCACAACCACAATTTCGACCACAATTGAGACCACAAACTTCACAAACACAAAGATCACCATCGTTTAAATTTGCCAAAATCACCTGGACAATTGCAACAAAATAGACAGCCCAGGCAGACACCAATGGAACTAGGAAGCGATCGAACACAAAGACCAACAGCATCTTATCAATTTAGGCCAACTGGAAAACCAAATTGGACATCAGAGGAGCTATATTATCAGACGAATGAAGACAATGTATCTTATCTTGAAGAATCGCAAGATGAGTATTACACCGTCGAGGATACCAGTGGACCGAAGAGAGTCTTGAACAAGCAGAGGAGGTTACTACGGAGTTGAGCAACAAGAAGAAGTAGAAGAAGGTCCTGTTGAATCTATTAAGCTAAACACTAACACATGTTCTAAATTACCGCATATATTTTTACCTGAGATAAATGCCAAATTTTTGGTAGATACAGGTTCATCTAGATCAATGGTAAGTACTAAAAAGTTGATGATATTTTCGCGAATTCGACTATACGAACCATTACAATACAAACAGCGCAGCAACCACGAGACACAATTACATATAAATATTCCGTGTTTGAAAACATTAAAGCTCCAAACCAAATTTTAAAATTTCATGTAATTGTTTTTTCTGATAATTATGACGGACTGATTGGGGTAATTTAATGAAACAATTAGGCGCGGTTTATCGACGCTACCAAACGGTTTATTGCGCACAAAATTCGGCGAAATTACATACATGGGAGAATAGTAAAGTAAATTAGGCCACGCGAGCGAAAGATAGTAAAAGATACCAATAACGAAAAGTTACGCGAATGTATAATAAACCATCATGTATTAGCTCCTGGTGTTGAAATACCAGCATCACTAACAGTCGCGAAGGATTTTCACGCGATCACGGAAATGCCAAACTTCATAATCATCCTATAGAAGTTGACGTAGAAAAACCAATTCCAGTGGAAATTTATCAATTTGAAGACGACTTAACTTATATCGAATATCGTACAGCGCAAAACAAATCGAACAAATGCAGGCTGGATAACGTTAATAATAAGCTTCGCCTACAACATCTTAACGCAGAAGAAGCTGAAGCTGTAAGAAGTCTATGTCTTAATTATAAAACGTTTGTTATGATGAACGATTACCTTTAACTTTTACGAATAGTGTCAAACATCAACTAAGTATGAAAGACGACACGCCTATTTATTTGAGACCTATCGAAAATCTCCAGAACAGAAGGAAGAAATAAGAAACAAGTAAGCAAATTACTAGAACAGGATGCCATCCAGGAAAGCTGTAGCCATGGTCGGCGCCGTAAGCATAGTACCCTAAAAAGATGGACGCTTCCGGAAAATTAAATATAGATTAGTGTTGACTACAGAGACTCAATGACCAAACGGTAGTGATAAGTATCCGATTCTAATATTACGGATATACTGGATAAATTAGGAACGATCTCAATATTTTACCACCTTAGACCTAGCGTCGGGTATCACAAATTGAAATGCATACCAAAGACATACCAAAAACCGCATTTTCCACAAGAACAAGGCCATTATGAATTTAAAAGAATGCCGTTCGGCTAAAAAACGCTCCAGCCACATTCCAACGTATGATGGATAACTATTACGAGGCTTGCAAGAAGACATATGCCATGTTCTACCTTGATGATATAATCATTATTCAACCAAGTCTTCAAGAGCATTTAACTAAATTAACAAAAGTATTTCAACGGCTGAGAGAAGTCAATCTAAAGATCCAACTCGATAAATGCGACTTTCTGCGGAGAGAAGTTGCTTATTTGGGGCACGTAATCACAAAGGACGGGAGTTACCCAATCCACAAAAAATAAGGCCATTAAAAAATATCCCATACCAAAAAACTATCACTGAAATTAAATCATTTTCGGGATTACTGGGATACTATAGAAAAATTATAAAAGATTTCGCTAAACTGACCAAACCATTAACAAAGTGTCTTAAAAAGGGTGCTAAAATTGACATGGGAGAAGATTATAAGAAAGCATTCGAGACGTGCAGGAACATCCTAATGGATACACCCATATTACAGTATCCGAACTTTGAAAAGCCATTTATTTTGACAACGGATGCATCGAACGTGGCAAGAGTGCCGTTACTCTCTCAGGCAAATTAGGAAACGACAAACCAGTATGCTATGCAGTAGGACCCTTAGTGAAACCGAACAACGATACTCTACTACTGAAAAGGACTGTTGGCGATAGTTTGGGCACCAAGTATTTAGACCCTATTTATATGGCCGACGTTTTACGATCTATACAGATCATAGACCGCTAGTTTGGTTAAAATCCCTGAAAGAACCAAATTCTAGATTAGCGAGATGGAAAATCAGATTGGACGAATTTAACTTCGACATCGTATATAAGAAAGGTAAGTATAATACCAATGCAGATGCATTATCCAGAATAAAATTGAATGCGATAGAAACTGAGTCCGTAATGAATAATGTAGGAGATAGTACAGAAGAGTTACTTCAGGATATACAAGACATAATAGCAACAGATGATTTACCAGAAATTCGACAAGAAACAATAAATGACACAATTGTTCCAAATGAAGAAACGGACAGCGCTACTGAAGTAGGAACCGAAGAAACAGATACCGCTACCGAGGTAGAAAATGAAGAAATAAGGGAAACAGTACGTTCAAACGAAAATGAAGAGCCAAACGTCTCAATACACGAGATGAGCAATAAAGACAAAACAAAAATCCCCAATATCATATTAAATATACCTACGCGAATGAAATAAAAGTAGAATATAAACAGGATCGAGGCAAAAAGATTTATAAAGTACAGGTACCGAAGGAAAATAATCAAGAACAAATATTTCGATTTATAAAAGAATATATGGACCAGGGAAAGCACTACTTATATTTCGAAAAAGAACAAATTTATAAAGATTTCTGTAATGCTTATATAGCTCGTTTTAATAATAATGGACCAAAATTATATAGATGTTTGCAAAAACTACAAGTGATAGAGGACCAACAAGAACAAATTGAAATTATAAAAATTACCACGAGGAAAAACTAACCACAGGGGGATAAATGAAACTGTAAAACAATTACAACGGAGGTATTATGGATTAATCTGAAAGATACAGTTACAGCATATATCAAGAGGTGCGAACAGTGTAACCGAAATAAATACGACAGGCAAGCACCGCATCCGGAATTAAAATATAACCGAAAAGGTAGACCGACCTTTCCAAAAATACATATGGACACCTTTGTCGTAGGTGGCAAAATAACTTAACATGTGTAGATGCTTTTACGAAGCTAGCCCAGGCCATTCCCATAAGAAGCAAAAATGCAGTGGAATTAGCTGAAGCTGTAATAACTTATTTTTCTCTGTATGGTGTACCCGAAGAAATCGTTATGGACGGAGGAACGGAATTTACAAATGAATTAGTAACAGAACTTTTAAAAAAGCATAAAGTAAGAACACACATAACAACCCCATACAACCCAAATTCAAATGGTAATATAGAAAGAGTACATTCAACATTATCCGAACATATCCGACTATTACGCGAAAATGAACCTAATGAAGATATATCAAAATTAATGAAACTAGCATTAATCGCCTACAATAATACAATACATACAACTACAGGATTAACACCGCTAGAGCTTACTTTAGGGCATACAAAAACACATGATCCTTTCGATATCTATTATGATAGAACATTTTATAATAATTATTTAACCCGACATATTAATCGGTTAAAATTACTATATGATCGATTAGGCGGAAAAGTTCAAGAAAGCAAAAAAAAGAATATTCAAAAGCGTAATACAAACCTAAAAACGCAACCGCTAAGAGAAGGGCAGGAGGTTTATATAAAACGTCCGGTAGGCTATAAAAGTAAAATAACACCAGAATATGCTGGACCATATAAAATTAAGAGAATACTAGAAAACGGTACAGCATTTGTGACCGACCGAAATAATAGGCAAAGAAAAGTTCACATAAGAAACCTTAAATATGGTGTTGTTACAGATTCGCCGGAATCGCGGGATCTGGCGGGGACATCACGCTAACAAAAGTAGAAGAAACGACGGGATTGTTGCCCCTTAAACTAGGGACAGCATGGAACACCATATCATATTGGAAATTTATTAATACCCATAACTTAGATTATCTGTTAGGACAAGCTAAAGAACTAGAAATTAGATGTAGGAATTGGTTAGGTGTTACAAGAAACACAGTAGGGCACACAGATAGTTATAACTTAGAAGTAGAAATTAATAATAACATTTTAAGTTACAATTTAAATTAAAAAATAAGAAATTAAACAGTTAATTCCTAGAAATAGATTTAGGAGAGTGCGATAAACATAGCTGGAAAGCATAATTAAAGCAATCACGGGAATTTAGATAACGAAGATGCAAAAAGATACGATGAAGCTATCTATAAATTAATTGACTCGCAAAAGAAACTTAAAAATGCTCTAGAAAAACAAATAACTCTTACGTTAAACGCGATAGAATCTTTTAACAAAACCATTAAAATTATACATAATAATCAATTACTGTTGCAATCAAAAATTATTGAAGTAGAGAAAGAAATTAATAATTCACGATATCTAATAATAGGAAATGAGTTAAGAATTCATATATATGCCATTTATAATCAATTAATATTTCTGACAGAAACCGTAAATAACATTCTCGATACACTGATCACAGCTTTAACGTTTTGCTAAATCAGAAACTTATCACCCTTCAATAATTGGGCCAGACGACTTATTGCGTGAAATAACAGAATTAGAAAACCAATTTAATAATCGCGAATTCTCATTAAAACCTATACGAGATAATATACATTACTTGAATGAAAATTTAAAGGTAAAAACTTATCTAAAAGATCAAACAATTGTCTATATAATTTTTGTACCGTTAGTAGAAACTGAACCATTTACCTATTACCATTTATATCCTTTACCATTACCTGTAAATGAATCCTATTTTAAATCAATTAAACCAACTTCAAATTTTCTGGCAATAAATGATAACAAATTCCTTTATATGGAAACTAAATGCGCGGAATTAAAATCAACGGAATACATTTGTGACCCTGGAGAAACGCATCAAGTTACAACATCTGCACCGTGTGAAGTTCAACTACTCACGTACTCTAACGAATACGATAAATGCATACAAGTTTTAGAACAATTCGACGATACAAAAGTTACTAAATTATTGAACAATCATTGGTTAATATCAATACCGAACTCTACATTAGTAAAAAAGATTTGCAATAAAAATCGAGAGATCGAAAAACTAAGTGGTACATATACGGTCGCGATAACAGAACAGTGCATATTAAAAATTGGACACATTACATTACAACCGCAAGAATCATTACGCGAGTTAAAATTTCCTAAAATACCGAGTTAAGTAACGATCATAAAAATACAATCGAAACTAATCCAATCAAAATCACTGATAAACTAAACGCAATAAATTCTCAAAATTTAACTAAAATTTACGACAAAATGGAAAGCCTTCAACACGAAGTAAGAAGAATCAACGACGTAGAATTTCACGAAGAACCACTGTCAATTTGGGTTATATTAATAACTTTAGTAATTCTTATATGGTTTGCAGTCACAGTCGGAAAATATGTACAACGAAGACGAAAAGCAACAGTGATTGAAAACGAATCCGGCCGCCCCAAAGAAGAGGATAGAAAACATCCCTTGTCACTACCACTCCAAGGAAATGTTTCCATCTAGGCCCCCAGGAGTTACGATGTCAGGAACGGTAGATGCAGTGGGCGTCCTTATCAAGCGATAAGTCGACACGGAGATGCAACTAACGTGTTGTAGATTCATTCGCATTCATTCGCACTTGAGCTTTCACATGCAAAACATCTTTCAAAATAAAGTTTTTTCTTAACATAATTTGTATTTTATTTAAAATTTAAAAAAATACAAAGGACAAAAGTGTTAAGTTACGTATGTGTGCCATGTAAATATGTATGGCATCTATGAAAGGAGATATACGTATGTAAAATGGGATGTTTTTGCACCGAATTTGCGAGCGCGTATATAAAAGAAAATGCCGTCACGAAAATCCTATATGAAAACTAATGAAAGAAGCGGTTTTATGAAGAAGTATATTACTTGGTTTTTCTGGTGCAATATTATCTCGCTTTTGTCGAAATTTTAGCTTTATAAAATTCAACAAAATGAAAACGTATTATAAGCTCCAAAAAGCGGAATATTGTACACGGTTTGCGTTTTATATTTCACGTGTTTTGTATCATGGGAGGAATATTATTTTTTTACTTCATATGTTTTTGTATTTGTCAGTTCACCGAGCAATAAATTTAAATAATTATTATCGTATGCATTCGGTGGAAATTAATAGCTGCGGGTTGCCGAAGAATGGGCTAGTTTTATGAAATATTATATTTACTTTTAATATTCATATATGTAATATACCCTCGCGGTATGAGGTTTGAAAATATAAAAATATTATATGTAATAAATAAATAAGTAAATAAACAAATACGTTTTCTTTTCAACGTAGCACTTGTTATCATTGACTTCTTCTTCTATCCCTCCCATATGTACTCACAATTAGTGTCTTTAAAGAAAAGGACACAGTTGCAACAACTACTAAATATTAAGGAACAAATATTTTGTTTACTTAAAAGAAACGAATGAAATAGTCACTTTGAACAAATTTCTTTAACGCAACTATTTGTCTTATGCTTGCAACGAATAATTATATAGTGTTATATTTAATAAAAAACCTTGTTTCACAATATTTAGAATTAATAAATCGTAGCACTGCTTGGTAAGAGGCTTATCGTATTAACCCTTTCGATCATGACTTTTTGATTTTCAACATAACATTTTCATATTTGAGGGACACATAATGTTATTTTTTTTACAATTTTTTGACGTTAATCAACAAATTTTACTTCCTGAATCGGGGCGTGTTCTGATCGACGTCTGCTGGAAACGCCTGACGTTGACGGTGACGCTGCTGGAGACGATGCCCTACTAGACATAGAAGATGTTTCAGTTGATGAAGGCCTTCCTCTTTTCTTCGTCTGGGTTTTGCCACTTGTTTCCAAAGAAAGTTACTGGCATCTTCTTCTTATTGTATCATAGAGAGGTCGAACCTTCCAAAACCTGTCATTGGGATCTTCATTTGTAATATCAACGAAATGAACGTGAGTTCTCAGCTTCGAAAAACGGTTGTAAATCATATTTTCGCAAATAATGGGAACAGAAAATTCTGGTTTCCAATATAAACGAACTCTAGGGTAATGCAGATTACCCATTACAATGTGAATACCCACAAAAGTTTTCAACTCTGCGGAATTTGTAGGTTCAAACCTAGTGTTTTTCTGAAGATGGTACATATTGGTATAATCCGCCATCAAAGTGAACAGTTCCTCTGGAAAGTAATTCATAAAAAAATGAATTGGAGTTTTGGGTGCATCTCTGTCACATTCTACTTGTTTTTGAGACCAAGTAATGTTTGGTCGCGGCGAAATATACGTCAGCCCTTGACGCCAAGTAATATTGCTTTTTTTTGTAAGAGCATTTTCTTCAAAAAATTTCTCAATATCTCTTTGAATAGTTCTCGGACGTTTACTTCGTTGAGAAGCAGATGTGCTTGCACTTTCTCGAGTATCACCCGAAGAGGTTCCAGCTACTGGTTCTATGTCCATTATCTCTGCTCCCCTATCACTTGCATCATTCCCACTTTCAGAACCTGATAAACAGTTCATGTAGATATCAGAAATGTGTAAAATATGTTTACTCTTACCCTCTGAGGAGGCCACGGGGGCCGATTCCCATCCGTCACCATCTCCTTACTTAGGTAGTCTAGATCAGATAGGTCGCCTTCAATCAATTCATGCAGTTCCTTTTCTGTAAGCGGCCTATTTCTAGCCGTTGTTGACTTGATAAATTGATAAATACTTTATCGAACTTAGAATATAAAAAAAAGTTTGGTTATATTTGCTGTAAATTTCACAACCACTTGATCACGCTGTACTACTAGTAGTACAAGAGTTTTTTCACTAACAAATGCAAAACAAAACAATTTCAGCACTGTGGACAACTCCAACACTAAGCTCGCTTTCTTTACAATCACGGAAAAAAATCCTAACACATCCAGATAACAATTGAGGCAAAAAAAAAAAAATAAAAACACAGCCGCTGTCACAAAAGTTGATCAACCAGTACTACCGAATATTTGTTCAATGCCCCTACCTTTTCAGCGTGCATTTACTAAAGGGAGTTACTGTTAGCCTAAAGTTAACATCTCTTCTACCCAATAGATGTCACCACAATGTCAAAAATTTAAAATAATTGCGGGGAAATTTAAAAGAAATCATGTGCTACATGTAGTACAAGGTGAGCGAAAGGGTTAATTCTCTATCCGTGCGTTTCTCTGCGTAAGAAAAAGTGCGGCGCTTACATTTCCCAAGTACTGGTTCCGACTGTTGTTATCAGCCACTCGCTTACGTGTCACATTAAGATATATCTACAGTGTGTGCTCTTGATTTCCAACAATAGCTAATTTAACAACACATTTACTTAGAGCTACAAAATATGGACAACAAAATTATTTGATTCACTGAATTGAAATTTTGTTTGCCGATATAGAAAGAAATAATTTAATTTCGTTGAACAAATTTTGCTTGATTCAACTATATCGGTTTTTCTGTGTATATGAAATAAAGTAAGCCGGCAGTACGGCTGAGAAGGAAGGGTGCATCATTGCCAATCTTGAAAGTCAAGCAGCAATATGCGGTACCGGTTGTTGGTTGGGTCACCATTCGGACAACGCTTCTCAGTGGCTCGGTGTGTTCCGGCACTCTAGCCAAGGGCCTTCAAGGCCTGTAGTGCTGAGTTATTATTATTATGAAATAAAGTTAACATCTTGTAGCAATTGAGAGAAAGAAAAACATCAATCCAATTCCCCACTCTCAACTACAGCACACAAACAAATTGAATACACTTAAACCAGCTTAAACGAATCGCAAAACGATATATTATAATTTAAACAGCTCCTCTAATGAATATTGTGACAAAATCCAGCGTTCCTCTGCCTTTATAAATCTCCAATCGAGCTCCTCCACCGACTACAACAACAAATCACCAGGTAAATTACATTTTCCCAGATTAATCCTGCGAACAAACTCCGAGTTGCCCATCCAACCGGGTATATAAATACCTAATCCCGACTGTCGGTCAAGCGTGCGGTCATTTCCGGATTAAATCCGGCGGCAGGCCCTTCCGTCTCACCTGAAATAGTTCGAATCCGGTAGTCGAATAGTTGGATTCGGCCGCGATCGCATTCTGGTACGAGTAATCTGGCTTTCGAACATCCATATACATATATCGCGCTCATTTGCGTTTCAAACATTCGAATCCCGGAAGTTCAAACGCACCAGGTGCAAATGTTTGTATTGAACGTTAACGCTTTGCAGTCTGACAGGCGTGTTTACAGTTGGATGTGGCGGCATTCTACATGTGTTTGCATGTGTCCTGGGATTTGAGCGCAAACTTTGCCCGCTTAGTGCTCGGCTGTCGGAGAGTGTGTCCTTCGGTGGTTGGGGAATTAGTTTGCAACATTGCCTTCGTAATGGAGTATGTATGCGTTTGTCGAAGTTTTGATTGAGCGTGCATGTGGTTGCTTTTGATGTGGTATAGTGTTAGTCATGGCGCAATGTACACTGTAAGGAAAATTTACTGGGGGGAACAACAATTTTGGTGCATTCGTTACATCACTTGAATTTACTTCATATGAAGTCGCTGAGTCGGCATATGAAAGCCACCCAACAGTAGATGAAGAAGAAATCAAGAAAACAACAAAAGAAGAGGTACTTCAAATAATAAATCAAAGTAAGAATGGAAAGGCTCCAGGAGACGATGGAATAAGTATCGCACTGATTAAATATGGTGGAGCTTCGCTACAAGGAAAAATATATGACCTAATATTAGAGACATGAAAAAAAGAAAGAATGCCGACAGACTGGGAAACTGGAATAATTATTCCGATACACAAAAAAAGGAGATAGAACGGTATGCAGTAACTACAGAGGCATCACACTTTGAAACACGGTCTATAAAATTCTAACAACGTTAATTCAAAGAAGGCTAATAAACATTAAAAACCTCATAGGAGATTACCAGTACGGTTTTCAAAAAGGATAATCCACTGTGGACGCGATACACAGTCTTAAACAAATAATAGAAAAAGGATAGGATTGGAAGTAATGTTTATTGATTTCAAGCAAGCCTTTGACTCAATCAACAGACAACAGCTAATGAGAATTTTAGAAGAATTAGGTATTCCTACTAAACTTAAAAGATTAATAGCAATGACACTCAATGAAACAAGAGCAAAAATAAGATTTAGCACAGGTCAAACAGAGGAATTTAAAATTAATAAAGAGGTGAAACAAGGAGATGCTTTATCGGCAACGTTATTTAATCTTGTAATAGAGTGCATGACAAAGAGCCTAAATAAAGGAAACATAAGAAACCGAGGAGCGCAAATAATAGGATATGCGGATGACCTAGTCATAGTAGCGAAACAAAAGAAAATATTAGACGAAATATACGAAATAGTCAAAGCTAAAGGAAAATGTCTGGGGATGGAAATCAACAAAAACAAAACTAAGCATATGCAGATAGGAGGAGATGAAAGGAAAAAATCAACTAAAATAGGAGGAGACACTTTTGAAACTGTCAGTAAATTTAAATACCTAGGAGTAACCGTATGTAGAACAGGGGATAGGATAGAAGAAATAAAGGAAAAGATACAACAAGTGAACGCAGCGTTTTACGCAAACAAAAAGACTTTCATGAATAGACAGATCTCAAAAAGAACTAAGGTAAAAATGTACCAAACTTTGTTAAGACCTATATTAACATATGCCGCCGAAGCCATGACCATGACTAAAGAAGGAGAGAAAATGCTGTTAATTCAGGAGCGGAAAATGATAAGAAGAATGTTGGGTGGAGTATTGTTGGAAAGTGGAGTGTACAGAAGACGAACTAACAATGAAATAATGAAAGAACTGGGCGGAAAAAAATATATTAGGGTATATAAAAATGTTGAGGATAAAATGGTTAGGACATATATTTAGGAAAAGGCCGGAGGAAAATGCGAGGGCACTGACCGAATGGAACATGGACGGGAGAAGGGCGAGAGGCAGACCAAGAATGAGATGGATGGATGAGGTGGAAGAGGATCTGAGGCAAATGGGAGTCAAATCTAGATGGAAGATGTTGGCACAAAATCGCAGCACATGGAAGAGAATAGGAATCAAAGCCAGAGAAATCGCCTGGATGGTATAAGGTCAAGGATCTGATTCGGCCAATAAGAATCTGGGGAGCTCTAGCGAGCGGCGAAGCTCCGTACGGGGCGTGGAGCCACATATATATATGTATATGAAGTCGCTGAGTTCAAATCTGCAGGTAATTTTTCTCTGCAAGCTCTAGGTTTTTTTTTTTTTGCAATTCGACATCATCATTTGACGCTTCGCATAATGACATGATGGCAAAAAAATTAGCTAAGTAAAATAAACTACATATATTCAAATATAGATAGCTACAAACGATTTTTATTGTAAATTGACGTATATACAGGGTGATTCTTAATATATGCAACAAACTTTAAGAGCTGATTCCTGAGGTTATTTTGATCATAAAAGTTCATGTGAGTATATGTCCAAAACGGTTTGGTTTTAAAGTTATTGAATGTTTAATAATATATTATGAACTATGACTAACACTATATAATATCACAGTTGGTTCTATTGTGTTGAGAGGGAATTGTTTATTTGTCATTTCAATATTTGTCAATAGTTGTCAGAAAATAAACCAAAATACTCCAAACTGTGGTACTGGTAATGCTGTAAACTTCTCCTAAACCCCTCACCACAAGCTTTGCTAACGAAACGTACGTCCAGTTTAGTGTAGTTTGTGGTGAGGGGTTTAGGAGAAGTTTACAGCATTGTCAGAAAATATTCATTCAGTTTATTGCCAGTTTCTGTTTTCTAAAATAAATTAACACGAATGCTGAGATGTGTGATATGCATTTCGTTTACGATCTTGCCAATGGAAATTCGCGTGCTGCTAGACGTCTTTATGAAGAACGATACCCGAACCGTATCATCCCGCATCATTCAATATTTGCCCGTCTTCACCAACGTCTTAGTGAAACAGGAAATTTTAAAAAACGGACGACTGATAACGGGCACCCATCTACAGTGAGAACTCCACAAGTTGAAGAAATGGTACTAAATGAAATTGAGGAACATCCTACTACAACCACCAGAAAAATTGCGTTTGCTTTAAACATTAGTCAGGCCGCAGTTTGGAGAATATTGAAAAATCAACTGTTGTATCCATATCACATTTAACGGGTGCAGGCACTTTTGTCGGCAGATTTTCCGCAAATAGTGGCTTTTTGTCAATGGATGCAACACAAAATCGCACAAAATCCTGACTATTTGGCTCAAATATTCTTCACCGACGAGGCTACTTTCTCTAGAAACGCGATTATTAATTTTCATAATAATCGTAGATGGTCCGAAGAAAATCCGCACGAACTAGTGAATGCCCGTCATCAACATCAATTCTCTGTCAATGTGTGGGCCGGAATTGTTGGAGATCACTTGATAGGTGCACATTTTTTACCGATGCGGTAAAATGGCGAGGTATACCGCAATTTTCTTGAAGAGGAGCTACCCCTACTGCTGGAAGAAGTTCCGTTGCAATTAAGATTACAAATGTATTTTATGCATGACGGTGCTCCAGCGCATTTTAGTTTAGTTGCTCGCGAGTTTTTGGACAATACGTATCCAGATCGGTGGATAGGACGGGGAGGTCCACAATCGGTCCATACCGGTTTACCAAAAAAATGTTCGGTAAATTACCGGTAAATTACAAAAATTTACCGGTAGATTGATTGATTAGAAACGTATAACCTCCATTCCACCGAGTTAGAAAGAGCAGGTATTACAAAATTCTCAACAAGAAAAAGCAAAAAATTGAAAAAAGGTCGTGTAGAAATTAAAAGAAAATAAGAATGGAAACAAAATGGATAACGAAAAGCAAAGAAAAGCGAGATTAATGTGCATTTGTTGCTAGGACGATTGCTAGGACAGTAGGAAGCAAAACACCCCACTTTTCCTACCTGCCTTTGTCAACAAGTACAATTTCAATTCCCTCATTTTATGGTTTCTTATGTGGATTTGATTTATCTCTCGAAAAAGGTTGGGTTAGCTCTGGAGTTTTTTAAGATTTTTAAAAGTTTTAAATCGTTTTTCTTAAAGAGTAAGTAAATGTCTCATTTTTAAATATTTAAAAATAATAATAATAATTCAGTACAATGTAATATGTAAATATTGTATGTGATTTTTCTCATATTATAATATATAAAAACAACATTTCACATATTTAAATTAATAGCAATTTTGAATACACCACATTATGAGAAAACATTAATGTAACATTGTTGTAAAAATTTGAACCTTAAATATTTTGTTTCACTTCTCACAACTGTTTAAAATAATTAAATACAAATATCTATTACAAAATTCTAATATTGTGCCTTAAGATTATGTAAAATATGTATTATTCTAACCTATCTTCTAACCCTATTTTCTTGGGGAATCCCCATTAATGTCACACATGAGAAAAAATTACCGGTAATTTACTGGTAAACCGGTACTTTCATTTTCATTTACCGAATTACCGGTAAATGAAAAAAATCGGTAAATTTACAATCACTACTCCTCGGTCTCCAGATTTAAATTCTTTGGACTTTTTTCTCGTGGGTCACCTTAAATCATTAGTTTATACGACTCCCATTGAAAATGTCGATGAACTGAGAAATCGTATTATCGCAGCTTTTCAAACAATTCGAAATACCCCTGGTATTTTAGAACGGACTCGCCAGTCAATACGACGTAGGATAAAAGCTTGTATTGCAGTTGGGGGCGGTCATTTTCAACAGTTAGTATAAGTTAATTTCGTTTTAGTAATTATTTTGTTGATTTATAATAAAAACATTAGTTATGTTAACTTACTATTAAACATTGTACAACTTTAGAACTGTGCGATTTGGACATACGTTCTTATGAACTTTCATGATCAAAATAACCCCCCAGGAATCAGCGCTTAAAGTTTGTCGCATATATTGAGAATCAGTATCAGTATTTTTATTTCAAATTCCGATTCTATCCTGAATTTTAGGCCAATTTTATTTGACATACCATGCCCTTAATCTTTATCCTTTACAAAATATTCGCATTTTTTAAATAATTTTGTATTATGCAGTTGTACACGAACTTTTAAATTGCTTGCGGTTGATACAGTGTAATTTTTCATTATCGTTGTAAATAATATTCATCAAATCTATTGCCAATAAAGAAATTAAGAAATATTAAACTGACTGCAGATAGAGAGGGGGCAAAAGAAAAGACCTTCAATTTGTGATAACTCATTTTTTTAAATAGCAACCCCTAAGTTTCTCTGCGTCAATCGATTGACCGTCAAAAAATACTTATAAATGTTAAAAACCGTTTTTAGCTGAAATGAATGGTTTAGGAGATGTTACAGAAAAACTGTCGCAGCATAATCATCATGAGTACATGTGTAGATTCTAGGTGGCCATGATTGAACAATGCCAATAACTGTCACCTATAATAAATAAATACCATAGACCAGTGGTTCTCAAACTTATTTAGACACTGTACCCCTTTTTACCCACAAAACATTTTAGGTACCCCTTCTCAGTTACCGGTACTAAGTAAACTATAATTAAAATATTAAACAAATCTTAAAGCCTTCTATGTAGCATAGAAGTATAGTGTTAACCTTTGAAACTGAATTACGCATCATGTTTAAATAAAAACAAAGAGATATTGTTTACAAACATTTTTATTACATTAAAAACAAACACACACAAAATTTAAAGAACAAAAAGCGCTTACTTTCAAAGAGATTAGTGAGAAGGGTGAGCTTGTTTCCCTTTGCACAGTTTATCAAAATTGGGTTTTAACTTGGTTAAATACAATCTTAATCATCTTCAACATTTAATTTGTTTCTAGATTTATTTTTAAGATAGGTTAAACTTGAGAAACCCTTTTCACATAAATAAGTGGAGGAAAATCCAATAAGAAATTTAACAGCAGTGCTTGACAGTTCTTTGTATTCCTTCCCCAATACCGATCCAGAAATCTAACAATGTAGTACCAGCAGTCAAATATTTGTTTTTCAACGTGGGATCACATGATACTTCAATGAGGTGTTCCTTTTGAAAGATAGTCAGGTTAGTGTCCATTGTATCAGCATTAAAGGGGTCACGTATCCAGTTATACTGTTTCTCCAAAGGTGGAAAGTACTCTCTTATGCGGATCTTCAATGCTGGCCCATTTGAGTCTTGAGTTCAGTGAAATCAGATATGTTTTTCTCATTATCTTGCAAAAATGTAAGTAATCTTTCAAACGGCTCGCAGTTGTTATTTTCTATTTGTTTTTCCCAGAGAATGATCTTTTTTACCATTGCATCAGTTTTCTTTTCTATATTAAAAATATCAGAAACACTGCCTTGCATGGATAAATTCCAGATGTTGAGTTTTCCAAAAATATCACTTAAATAAGCCAACTTCAAAAGCCAATCAAAATCAGTAAGTACAGAAGACAGATGGGATTTGTGTTCGGTAAAAAAATATGTAATCTTTGTGGAGTTCAAATACACGGGACAAAACATTTCCCCGAGAAAGCCATCGTACCTCAGTATGTAGCAATAAGTTCTCATGGAGGCTCCCCATATTCTGGCATAGAATTTTAAAGTAACGAGATTTTAGGGGCCTAGTTTTTATGAAGTTCACAATTTTCACACTCTGATCAAGGACATCTTTAAGTTCATCAGGGAGGTGCTTAGCCACCAAAGCCTCTCGGTGAAGGACACAATGAGTGAACTTACACTCAGTTGAAACCGTTTTAATATGGCCCACCAGCCCTGTGATGTGACCGCTCATAGCCTTAGCACCATCCATACACACTGACACACAGTTTTTCCACTCGAGCTGGTTTTCGGAAAAAAAAGAATCTAACAAATTGAAAATATCTTCACCTTTTGTCGATGTTTTAAGTGTCTTACAAAATAAAATAATCAAATCAAATATTTCATCTTGAAAAATGCCACGTACAAAAACGATCAGTTGGGCTAGGCCAGCGACATCCGTGGTTTCATCGAGTTGTATACCAAAGCAAGGACTAGCTCGAATTGCTCCAACAAGTTGTTCTTTTGTGCCATACGCCATATCACTAATTCTCCTTGAAACTGTATCATTTGATAATGGAATTGCTGTAATTCTTTTTGCCTCGTTCTCTCCAAACATATAAGAAACAATTTCTGCTGGGGCAGAGAGGAATAGGTTTTCGCCAATAGTATGGTTTTTACCAGACTTCGCAATTAAATGACTAACTTTGTAAGAAGCTTTTAGAGCAGTTTGAGAACCACTGCCATAGACGATGGCATCAGTATTGCTCTTGTTTATTCCTTGTTCATCAACAGACGGATTCTAAGTCTCCCAGACGGATATACCAACACACACAGATCACGTGACCATATCTACAAAAAAAAAACCGGATATAATCTCTCACGCATCCGTTAATTATCGGAAGCGTATACACACAGACATGTATATATCTACAAGAGCCGACCCTATCCGAATTTATTTCCCACCGCATGAGAAGGCCCGGATAAATTACCGGCCGCGTCTTTGGGGCGCTTTCCCGCCCGGAAAATTCGGTTAATCCGAAGAGATTGGACAGTCCGCATCGGTGTTAATTTCCTTACGTATCGAATTACGCGGTTACAAAGGGGCCCGTTACAAAGTAAACATCGCATCGCACTGCGGGGATGATTTACGACATCCAGATTTGCGGGGAACCTTGCGTGTATAGGTATATGTAACTACGTGTGTTTACCGAAACGCGAAACGTTAAATAGAATTTCGCCGAGGTGCGCGCTGAGCGCCTGTTTGCCTGTACAAATCAACGGTCTTGGGGTTTGCGTTGCGGATTGATGGATCAAACAATTCCGGGGGTTAACCGGGCTCTAACTACGTATATACATATATATGTATACGTTACGCGTATTTGGACGAAACGGATTATGTGTTTGCCGTAGATAAACAGGGCGTCATTATGTGCTGAATTGTACGCCAGAAATTGTCGGGGATCTCGTTGTGTGAGGTAAAATCATAAAAATGGATCATGCTCTGTTCCAACAGATATCAGTGACACCCATTCTGTAGTTGAAGTAATAAGTTTGTTTCCCTGTTTCCTTTCAAATGATTAGCGAAGTCGTACTTTTTCAAATTCCACTGCACAAAATTGTATCTTTCCCTCTTTGGCTTATTGTTTTGTCTTAAGGGGGCCGACACATCCCTCTATTTTCGTAACACGAACTAAATCACTCTAATGCGACTCTCTGTCGAATATATTGAACATGAGATGGCGCTACTAGCACCATTCGCTTACTATTGTTGAGAAAAAGTTTAAAGTGACAATTTGGAAAGTGATGGTTAGTTCTGAAAAGAGATGGTGCATGTTTCGACCGTAAACATCTGGTAAACATATTCTTGGAAAATTCCTTCAATTATGATTTATGATCATACGTTTGGGGCGCTTGCCTAATACATCGCGGCGTGCGTATTCACTTTCTCTTATGCATCTCTTATGCATTTGAATTGAAATACCGGGATACTAGCGACTTTATTGTTATTATTATAGTAGTTACAGTTGACGGACTTTCGTGGTATCGAATATTTTGTGCACAAAATCTTTTCAAGATGGCGCAATGTTATTGTTTATGTTTTATAAATAAACGAAATTTGCTTTATTCAGATTATTTTATCTTTTTAATTTTGTATACTATTTATTAGATAACTAGTTCGTGTGTATTTCTGTGTGGTGTGTATAGTTATTGTGAAAGACAATAGATTGTTTCATCGTAGCATACAGTTTTGCTTTTATTTGCTCTAAAGTGTGCAAAAAATAAGTTCTTACAATGAATAAAAAGTGATCAAAGACTGCAATACACTGTGCTGTGGAAACATGCTTCAATAATTCTAAAAAAAACGAGATGTAGTTTTGTTTTCTTTCTGATAAATAAAATGTGGTAAATTCTCTGCATATGTTTTCTATATCAAATATATTCATTTTGCATTTTGTATTATAGTGCTCTTACCTGTGGAGAGAGAAATGTAAAACAGTAGGATATTTATATAGACAAATTTATGGAAAACTGCTCGAATACTCTGAAAATACATTCCGAAGACTTACAATTTAAACGCTTTAATAAATTATTAAAAAACAAATGTGACGAGGCCAATATATTTTAACAATGAATGTTTTTCCATGATTTTTTGTACCAACAAGTATTACATATCAATTAGGATATTGGAAACCTAAAAAGATTTGAACGGAGAATTTTGTTAGAAGTAGTAAAATGGTATAATTAAACAAATTCAATTATTAAACCAGTGAATAAAACTTTTTTCTTGTTTTATTTATAATACATTATGCAGTTTACTTTTATGTCTATGTACTTCCACTATTAGTTATGATTCTTTTAAATATTTCAACGTCAAAGCAAACATCACATTAATAAAACAATATCTATTATGTTATACATATAATATAATACTTACGATTATTTATTTCCCTATCGCTAGAAGATGCCTCTAAGTTCACTTTGTATTTGTAGGTCACGAAAGCGTGTCTACAAAACATCAGAGGTGTCAACAATTATGTCCTTACTGTTACACTGTGAAATACATATTTTACTCTTTCAGATTCAAGACGAAATAGTAGGATTTCTAAAATAAACTTTTTTACATAATATGGTTTTTTCCACTGCAAAATTACAAAGAATAAAATAAAACCCCGCAATTTTTTTTGCAATAAAACTCCAATTTCTATTTTAATTGAATAATATATTACACTGTAATTCCTCTAATATCTAAAATCCTTTGCATAGTTTATAAGAAGAAATGAACTAGCTACTACAATAGAATACATTCCATCAGAGAATTGCACTACAGAAACATATAACAGCATAAAGTATTTCTAATTAATGTCATTAAAAGCATACTTTTTGGTGCGCCATCTATGTCACGAATGCCAAACTAAAGTAATATCTGTTGTAGCAGATATCTGTAAACTTCTCTTCTGTGTATCCGAGTTTTGTTTTTCAAGTTGTTTATCATAATTAGATTGTTTATGTTTAATTAGCTACTCTTATGTTTATTTTATTTCTACAACAATTCCCGAGGCAAGCCATGCAATTTTATCTACATTTATAGTTCCACATTTAAATTTTTGTTAATTTTCTACATCGCCTATTCATGCATGTTTCACTTTCTGTTTTTAAACAATATATTTTAAGTATGCAATGGAAAATGTATCGTTTCGCTCCGCATATTCATGGAGAGTGTGTAAATGCCCTTGTTTTCCAGAAAAACCGCCTATGTTGCGAAAATAACTTGAACAAAGTAACCCATGTTATACTGCCATTATGTTGGCGCGAAAGAGGTTTGTAAACGCCCCTTAAGGCTGGGATATCACTCTACAGATTCCTACATTAGATGATTTACTTACATTTACAACTTTTAATTTTAATGTTCATTTCCCGAACGATAACAAAATTAAAAGAACTCAAAAACTGGAAACATTACTTGTTTTGTTGTTCCTTCAGTGATAGATTTTGTATCAATAATTATCATTAATCAACGAGAACTCTTCAAAAAATAAATCCGAGTAAATCACTAAATGCGGCACGTTTCGTATATTATTTTCATGAAAAGGAAATCACGAAATATGCTCAATTTACTGAAATGAGCATAAATATCTAAAACGATAAATAATAATCGCCATGATGTGACGTCACGAAAATGTCCGCCAATAAAAGTGTGTACACCTGTTCATAGATGGCAACATTATATTTATGTATTTATTAATGATATTATATTTTTGAAATACCTCAATATTACTGGAAATATAAATAACTTGTAAAAGCCTCTTCCAGAACATATTTTGTTTGGTACTAATGTATGATAAATACTAATATTCGTAAATGATTAAGATGAGAATTATAGGCAACCAAATATCCACATTGGTACTAGTAATGAAATTATTGAGTTTTGACTTTTAAAATTATAAGGAATTATTTCATTACTTAAAATCATTGGTGTATGCCACACCTGTGCGATCTAGAGAGGGACCTTTACATAGAGTTACGACACATATCAGAAGAATTTCTGGTAATCAAATTAATAGAGCCACAGGAGAAGTAGGAGCGCAGATTTTAAAATGCTTAGAAAATAATGGAGGCCACATCTAGGAGTGTGTTTTCAAAATTTTAGTTTATTTTATCACTCTTTGTTTTCACGGTTCCCGAGTGTGAAATGTTGTTTTCAATATTTCGAAATTTATTCTTAGTAAGTGTTTATTTGGTTTTAAAGATTTAATAAAGATTAAATAATAATACAATTAATATTAAATATAATTTCATTATATTAAAAATTTGTAATATGTATCAGTTAAATTAAAACATTTTTTCATTATAATAAATCAGATGAGATGTTGAAAATGCTGAATGAAAGAATTTGTACAGTTTACACAACGGTCACACTATCGAAAAGTCACAATTTGAAAGGCACCAAATAAGTTAGAATTTGAACACAGTCAAGGTACCATGTGATTCAAAATGATTGTCGTAAGAAAAAAAAACTGTTTTCCGGAAAAATTTATCTATATTTATTAGCAATTTAATGAGCGAAGTTAGCTACATACAAATTTCATACATTAAATGAATTTTCTTGACATTTAGCGACATTGGCGTGCGTGTTGTAGTATCTTTCGATTACCTATTTGTCTTATAATTTTTTTCAAATCGTTTATATTTACATCACCAACAATAGTATTTCTGAATACTGTAAGAAAATAAGGGAATTTATCTGTGGTAATAGCTCAACAAACAGGTAAAAAATCAATATTAACATTAAGTGAAATAGTTTACTACATTTTATAATTTTATAGGCTTATCATACATTTCAGCGCAATGAGCTGTCAAAAGAAAGTTACATTTTCATCCCTATAAAGTTTCTACGGTACAGGAATTATTACCATTAGATCACGATAGGCGATTGGAATATCAAATCAAATCATTTTTCTCGGATGAAGCCTGGTTTTATCTAACAGACTATATCAATTTACAAAATTATTGTATCTGGTCTGCAGAAAATCCACACGAATTTCAAGAAACGCAATTGCATCCCGTAAAAGTTGGAGTTTGGTTAGCTATGTCCAGGCAACGAATAATAGGGCCAATTTTCTTCGATGAAACTGTAACAACCCAACATTACAAACAGATGATGGAATTGTTTATTGCAGAAGTTACAAGAAAATGAGCTTGAAGCAGGTTATTTTCAGCACGATAATGCTCCAGCACATACTGCTCGACAAACCTGCCAATATCTTCAACAGTTTTTTGCTGACCGGTTCGTTAGAGCACAAAGATGGCCACCAAGATCGCCTGATCTAACCCGATTAGATTACTTTATGTTCGGCTATCTAAAAAATAGGATTTATAGAAACCGCATGCATACCATAGAAGAACTGAGAGATGCAGTTTTGTCACTTAATAATTATACCAATTGTATGTTATAATTTAAAGTAATAAATAAATTTAGTTAAACGCCAGTTAGTATTGAATTATAGAATCATAATTTAGTAAAGTTAAATTAATTGCATTTCATTTTTACAAGCAGAAACACCAATCCATAGTCGTTTATATAATGCGAGTTCAAATATAGGTTATGTTTTCCTTATTTATGACAGATCCGTTTACTTTCTTTTGTTCCAACACTGACTTAGTTCAAACCTTCATTACAAACACGCGCCATATACCTACACCCTGTTACTATCTATAAGAGCGGAATTGACAATCATTTTGAATCTCTGTGTATGTGATTCTATCCAGATATCGTGATTTCGAATTCTTTAACGACCTTGAAATTAATTAAGATTTAAGATTAATAAGATTAAAGACTTATTGACGATTATAATCAATTTATTTTTATTATTTTTATTAATACAATATGTAACCAGGAATTCCAAATTGTGAAGGATAAAACTTATTGCATGGTATAACATAATTACTATATTATATTGAACAATTTAAACAAGAATTTTAATTACTAATTACGCCTGATGTGAGTTTCCAAGGTAAATTCTTGGTCATAGATATACTCTTTCACGTCTAATTCTCTTATATAGTCAGTAACTGTATAATCGCCTGTTATTGTCATATTTTTATTTCTAGATTTCGTCTTTATTTTTATTGTCCAACTAAAGGAGTTAGTCCAATGAGGTTCGGTTAATTTAATAACCGTTATCTTCAACACAGCGTTGCTATCTATACAGTATTCGTGGAAAAATATGTCGTTCCCATTAGAAAAGTAGCTATCGTATGTCTGGTTCCGTGTAGGAAGGTAGCGTAAATGTATATTTTGATTTACAGGAAGTGAGTGTTTTTCTAATCTATGCTTCACAGTTTCTAGAAAACAGCCAGTCCATTCACAACCGTCAGTTCCACAATCATGTTTGCGGAAGCGGCATAGATACGTACGATGCACTTCATATATAGCATAAAGAATAATTTCTTGACAACCAATGTTATACATGAAATACTAATAGGCAATTTTATCTTAGACAAACAAATGAGCTGTGGTGACTGCTTGCAGTTGCATGTAAGTTTACATGATCTTGAACAGCAAATTATTTTATAGCATTGTGGACAATATTGTATGTATCCATTTAAATAACTGAAATTCTTGAAACAATAACTGCATGTAATATTTATTTTATTCACTGTATCCACGGGTTTACCGCAGTATTCCATTCCATAACGAATTATAAATGACAATGCGCGGTTATCCAAATTGATCTTGAAAGCATTGCGAGAATTGAATTCATAGCAAATTTCTGATTCGCTTGTGGTCGTTAGTGTTACTTCACGTTCACCAAACGTCAAGGAAATGGAAACTTCATAAATTCCGAAATGATAGAAAATATAATAAACACGTTTCTTGGCTTGTTTCAACATTGTCCTCAGCAAGATGACTGTATCGTTCGATTGCAGCAAATAAAATTGCTTAAGGCACAATTCAGCCGGATTTTCTAGCTCGATACAATTGTTTTCTACATTTAAAACATTATTTACGTGATCGTTTCGAATGTGTTCGATAATATCAGCGCTATTATTAAACTCTGAATCGCAATTTTGCTCATAACCCAATGGACACTTCCTGTTGCGAAAACGGCAAATCTTCTGGTGATCACATGTTTTGCTATAAGGACCTTCGTATGTGCAACCGCGCTCCGCGAAATCGCATGTGACGTATAGTTTTAAAAGAAGCGTTTCAATCTCAGCATTCCTCTCGGCATTCGTATAGGCACTGGAGGCGTAACAAGTTCCGCATATATTCCCAAAGACGCCTACTTGAAATACTGGTGTGTGAAGTCTTCGATAGCAAACTTTACATTTGAATATAGATAACGCTAACACGTCTTCTGTCTTCAGATTATCCATATTTCTGGAATATGTAAATTACATAGTAAGTAACATGAATCAAATTCAGACAATGTAAACTGAGAAAAATGGGCTAAGTAAAGTGTTTACTTGATAAAAAATTATTTATAATAGATATAGTTTTACTTGGAACTATTCTCGTTAATTAATACCTGCAACTAAACCCAGTTTCCTGAATGCAAGTTGTTACTGTAAATAGTGCTTTTATTAACGGCTATTACACAGCATACCTGACTAATTTGTGGCAAGTAAAGTATTACTTATGACTACTGGTACTGTATCTAACTACAGCACATGGTTAGTAGAAGTAACAACAATGCTGATCGCTATTAAACTCATGTATTTTCTTAAATAGGTAACAACTTGCCACAACTATGATTATTTGAGTTTTGCTGCCACCCCGTGATTGTTTTACTATTCCTGATTGGCTAATGCAGCGGAGTAATAAAATAATCTCCGAGGCTGCTGCGCGCGCTAGCGCCAAGTAAGAGTTACGGACGTGGGAAAAGGTCGTCGAAAAAGAGTGGCCAAGGAGTACGGCCATTGTAGGCCAGTTGGAACACAAATATATTAAAAATACCGGGTGAGTTAACTCAAGGCCCCATCCGTATAAAGAATCCCAGCGAAAGAAGCAGTACCGAGCCTATAAGCAATCGGATGTGTCAAGATTGCAGTTTTAAACCACGTGGTGGGATATTTGAATTCCCCATCATTGTGATGATATCTGCGCCCGCTGGTGAAGTTAAAGTGTGGATGCAGTCGCTAGTGATGCGACAGTCCAAGTGCCATCTGCAGTTAGGGATACCCCGACGAAGTAGCCGTTTTCGAGGCGAAATTGTTTAAAAAGAACTGTTGTTAAAGTGAAACCAATATCTTTCATTCATATCAGGTAGTCACTGTGTTTGTCCTATACAAAATAAAACTATTACTAATAATACTCCTTTTTATTTAAATTTATATTAAATATTCACTAAACTTCCTCGTTTCCTGCACTACCTATAAGTTGAACAACAAATTTAAGGTGAGTATATTGTATATTTATAGCAAACCATTACCTTTTATATATCAGGTATTTAGTGAACGTGCATTAATGATACTGTTTCCTTATCACAAGTAGTTCAAATAGCTTGCATTAATTAAGGTTAATAATGAAAGTGTGATAGCCATTATAGAATAGTTCACTCATAGCAATACATCTACTTGACATGAGCAAATCTTTCACTTACCGCAACTGCATATATTCTTTGGTTTACTACTTCAGTTTAATTATCATAAGTAACTTCATAAGTTACCGGTATGAAGCAGACCGTAAGTAACTTAGATTGCTTGTTGTTAGTATCAGTGTTTAGGATCTCTTTTTTACTAGTGCTAAGTAATCTGTGCTTTTGTCCCCTATCCAGCTGAACTTTTACTTACGATAATTGTATTTTTATTTATGATTATTAATTTTTTTTCTCAGTGTATTGTTGGACAGATATAGCCTGAGACAAAAATAACACTAGGTAACAAATTTAATTTCTTTTATTTTTTCTTTAGTAACTATATGTACAGTTTTACTTTATCTTACAGTCGTAATAATAACAATAAAAACAAATTTATTTGGCACGTCAGGTTTTTGGTACAAACGTTATTGAAAAATAAATTGAATAATATAAATTAGGTATCTAAATTACATAGTACCGTATGCTATCGTTCCATCTTAAAATGTTTTTTTTTTACTTTTCTTTTATACTGTTCTACCGTACTTTCTTAATGTCCAACAATAATCAGCCAACATTTCACTGTTCCAATTGTTTGATAAGGTTTTTACTTTTTTAAAATTAATCCAAATATCGGTGCTATTTTGTGCATAGCTAGGTCAAGTGTACTTCGGCTGACCTCGAATTCGCAGGTAGAAAAGAGTATAGAGGGCTATTATCATTGTTGAGCAGGGCGTAATAACATTTTCGTGGCATATTTAAAGGGTAAAGGGATTTTACCAATAAAATTTCGATTCGCTACACTAATAAATACATAGTCATGAGGGGAAGACATTACAAAAGAAGGGCACTGTACATTATATCTTTTGGAGGCATTTTTCATTATATTCACCATTTATTGCCAATTTTAAGAGATACTATAAATATCGGAACGAACTGTTCTATCATTTTGTTTGTTACCGACTAAAATAATATTTTGACTCATTTAAAGGCGCTAATTCTACATCCAAAATACCACCATTAAGCTTCCGATAGTGACAATACGTTTCTGATATCGAAAGGCCGTGACTTCGGTTCGTTGGTGACACACAATCAGCAAAGACGCAGTCGACAAGAATTGGTCGAGGAAAGATAAATTCTCAGAGACTAGACATCGGTGCGGATGATAAATTGTATGAAAGGCTAGGCTGGCGGGTAAACAAGTAAAATTGCGGCAGTCGAATCGCCGAAATATGATTAATTGTGGGGAGGGGGACGTACCGTGGCACCATGGCACATATTGCCGCCTTGAGATGTCAAAATCGATAAATCGTCACGTCAAAGCTGCGAAAAGGTTCGTTCTCGGAATATTAATACATTGACATGAATAATTATCAAGTTATTAGATAATTTACATGAGATATTTTAGCAGCCTTGATCGCAAAGATAGGCTAGAGAACGATTTCTTATAAAGATTGGTCGTTTTTCATGTATTTTTAATTAAATTCGGCAATACACGTAATTCGAATGGAATTAAAATGTAGTTGGATATTTTTTTGTTAGTTTTCACTCATTGTTGGGATACTTACCACATTTATAATGGTGGAGTAAAGGTGATATAGGTTAGTAGCTTGCATAAAGCTAAATTTTATCCATGAATGTCAAAAGCAGTGAGCTCTATGTCTGTACCTCAGAGGCAAACTATGTTAAGTCCAAAACTGTTAATGAATTATGTTAAGGATAAGGTGTGACTTAACATAGTTCAAAAGTGTCTAACTTTTTAATGAAGCAAGATAAAACATAAAAAAGACAGCAATGAAAGAGTATTTATTTAATTTGAATTGTTACTGTGTTCAATAATTTTATTGCACGTAATTTCTAATGCCTTCAAGTTGTTGAGGTAGGTACCTTTTTTGGCGGTATGTAATATTGCGAAATTGTGATCGATGTTAAAATTGTGTTTATTCTCTTTTAAATGTTTACCGAACAAGCAATTTACAATAGAATTGGGTGTTACGCGACGTAAATGTTCTTTTATACTAATTTCGAAATTTCTGAATCGCCTAGAATTCTTTGTTTTTTATATATAAACTAAGGTAAATTGAATATTTTACAATTTCTTTTAGTATTTTTAATTTTAATGATTGCCCAAGAGCCGAACGTCTTTTTTTAATTGGCTACTACTAAAACATTATTTTACTTTTTTTTTGCGAATCTTTCTAACTCACTCGTAGGAGTTAAGAAACAAACTGCAGTTGCCATAAACTGATTAAGGGAAACAAAAAAAAAACAAATTCTACCCATTTATTCAAACGAACATCCATTCTTGCAATATTAATGCGTACACTGAGAAAAGTGTGTTCACAACTTTTGGTTTTTATCATGTTCAATGAAAAGAATACCTTTCCTCGGAAAAGTGTTTATTTTAATTGAAAGTAGCGAGCTGTTTTGTCAGAAGACTATTTTCTTGTTAACTACATGCTCTTGGACGAAAAGTAACCGTAATTAAATGGAATGTACCTTAGTTTTGATTAATATTTTATAATATCTGTATCACTTCTGTTTAAGTAAGACAATACACATTACATATTATATTGTTATTATTATGTACGTATATTTAACAACATATTTTAGTTTCTTTCAAGTATTATTGAGTTACAAACAGTATTTTAAATAAAAAAGCCGGACGTTTTGATTTATTTCTGTGGAGACGTATGTGTATACTGATTTAAATTTTTTGCTTTTTAACGGAAAATGCAAGCACCTGCATTCAAGCTGAGTGTTTTTTTACGCGTAAGTATTTTAGTTTTATTCATGTTTCGACGTGCATTAATCTCAGATATAATGAACAAAAGTGAATATTTTTCGCGCAAGGTTAAAGAAATTTCAGAGATAATTGGAATCTTTTCAGTTAATGCTGATTTACTTATAAGCCAAAGAACTTTATAGCAGTGTTTAAAGGTTTTAAAACTGTTATACACGGGAAAAACCATCTTGTTGTTTTTAACCATTTTTCATGCATTTGGTTACAGTTACTAAATTATTTAATATTCCTGTATTCAATCAAACAGATAATTTAGTTAGTAGATTTATTTGAAGCTAGCGCAGTATTTATTAATTTAACTAAATATTAACATGGAAGTAAAAATAAATATCGCATTTTATTTTTGTATAGCAATTTTCTCTCCATATAGTACAGCAGATATACTTATGTGTAGTAGAGAAATTGTCGCATAAATCTCCTATTTTATTCCAGTAACAGATACTATTTTACACAAAATTGGCTGGAAACTACGATCGTAACATACTAATCTGGTATATTTACCAGATCAGCATCTCATAGGAGTCATCGCCACTAAAAGGACGATTTCTTTAAGGGCATAGGGTGCTAGAGATGGTCACTGCAACCAACTCCCCAATTCTACTAGGATTTACAAAATTATTCTAACGACAAATCCCTCCTTAGTGCATGGGCTTTTGGAAAGTGCTAGACTTGGGCATATTTTGTTCGATTAGGTCAAATTGATATTCGTCTAATTTTCACAATTTTTTTGGTAAATAGTTTTCATATATAGATTGTGTGACACCCTGTATACCTACAATGCTTCACATTACTTCACAAATTATCTTGTCTTTCAAAATGTGCAAGCTATTCCACTTGAAAAGAAAAAAAATTCCAATTATCTCAAAAATGTTTCATTCAATTATTTCCTTATCTTAACTGTATTTTAATCAGCAATAAAATCATTGATTTTTTCCTAGCTTAACCGAATTTGAAACTTTACTATATCAAAGTTAGCAATAGAAACTTTTGAACAGGCTGCATATTTAGTGTCAAACTAAATTAATTGCATAGGTATATTTATGTATACTGTTTAATAACAGCGATGTTGAATTGGATTTTTATCTTACTTAAAATGAAAGATACGTACATACATCATAAAATAGTCTATATGTTATAAATTGTTGTGTGATAACTAGAATGAGGACGTTGGATGCAGTTCGCTAGCGGGTGTTAGTCAGCCAAGCGTCGATCGTGTGTATGTAGCAGCGCACAAACTGCAAACACTGTCGTCACTCTAATGATAACTGAAACAGGAAGTCCTTGACAATTGCAAAACTTAAACGGAAAGCAATTTTTTTTTTTTTTTCTAGAAACATTTTTAAGGTAAAAGAACAATATCTTGAGAATTAGTAAAAAATGCGAAAAAGATTACCTGCCCTCCCCTGGGTATTTATCTAAATATCTAGCTTTTAGCAATTAAGGGGAGGTTGACATATATTTGACTGGAAAAATCGATTTTTGGTTTTTTGCATTTTTTGAAAGGTTCAAATACCTAAAATACATGGTTAAAGCGGTTTCGTAATATTTGCTTTGTTTAAGCCGCTACGGCTTATTAAAAGAGCGGGTGTACCGAACACAAACGGAGCATATTAGATGCAATACCATATTCGACTCGGGGCTACTCGGGTCGAAATACCATAGTTATTGCTTATTAGTATATGTATAGTTGTCTTTAATGATTATAAATATCACTACAGTCGGGGTCACAAATAAACGACAGAGTAGCTATTTATATTACAATAATATGAAGCAATTAGATCCGAAATAAAACGCACATTTGAAGAAACTGATCTAACAATATTTCTTTTACTTAAAACACACTTTCCCACGCTTTAGAAAACTACTTACTATAAAATGTATCAATTTATTGCAGATGCACTTACTTACACTAAATTTCTTAGAAAAGCCATTAAAGATAACAAATAAATACAGTTTCATGGAACCGTATTTCCTAGAATTACTAAAGGGTTCACCATTTATGGTCGCGGCTGTATTTGTCGCATTGTATATTTCTGCGATTACTTTTTCTAATTCAGTGTTTGGTGTGAAGTTGGAAAAAAATATAGATAACCTTTAATTAAGATGCCCAATTTATTTAAAAAAGTGATCGAGTAGTTCTCCAGTAGCTCTATTTACTATGGTTTTGTCGATAATTTTCATATTGCATCGAAAGCCATTTTTGAATTAGTTCAAAAGAAAGCCGTGAAAGAAGAAGAAGAGAGTATTAAAGTAGGAAATGAGCCACTACGTCTATACAGTATCTGGACACGGCTCATTAAAAAAAACTAGGTTTTCCATCGTTATTTGGTAGAGCTACTTTAATTGGAAAATACAGGAAGAAAGTTACAGATATTGCTTGCTATGAGCATGTCAAAACTGCACCAATTGGAAACTAGAGCTGGACTGGCAATTAGACAACATCCAGATCCTGCATAAAAAAATGAAGGCAGGTATTTGGGCTACATTTCATTATAAATGTTCAACCGACGCGGATCCACGACATATTTATTGTTCAAAAGGTGTAGACAGCCTGTGTAAGTGGCGCGTTGCAGAAGCCAAGGTTGAGCTTGCTTCATTCAAACATGACCCTCTTTTGCAAAAATCAACATGCTATTAGGCCGATTTATGAAGTTTTTTCTACAGTGATTTATTGCAAATATGCATTGGAAAAAATTGCCAAAACTGAAACGACTCGTTTAATTCATGTGTGTAGAAACTAGCTCCAAAAGATTTACACTGCGAGTCACAAACAATTCAACTTGCTACCTACATTGCCACAAATTTATTCAATGAAGGTTACTTTTCTGTATTACGAATAATGAATGCGTTGGGAATTGCAGTAGGACTTGATGCCAAAAATTTCGTCGTCAATTCTGATCGTCAGCGCATACAACGAGCAGAGCAGGTTATGTCCAGCGCTGCAAAACTCGCTGTGCTGTCTAAAGGGAAGCAACAAATTTTGAAAATGCAGAAGTATGAAGAAGAAGAGGATTAATATATGGTGCTGGAATAGCTGACTAAGTGTATGGAGAACTATTTGTAAAAATTTTTGTTGCGAAACTTTGAACGTGTTTTCTCGAAACATGATTTTTCAAATTTGCGTAAGTTCTAGTTCTTCAAGTGTTCAATATATCAACTTAATTCTTTTGTTTTCTTAATGTAAACAGTTTTTATTGGAGGTTATACCTATATTACACTAAAAATTGCAATATTCCACATTTTTATATCCAGTCATACACACAAA
The DNA here is from genome assembly GCA_004143645.1 of Protaetia brevitarsis. Lineage (NCBI taxonomy): Eukaryota > Metazoa > Arthropoda > Insecta > Coleoptera > Scarabaeidae > Protaetia > Protaetia brevitarsis. Next base: position 225,840 of record RXPK01001205.1, read on the forward strand.
AAAGAAAGAAAATAATCAAATTAAAGTCCAGGTACTTGCCACATTGTTTGCTTTCGACTTATTTGGTTAAATTTAGGTATAACCTCCAACAAATTTAATATATTTCTAACTCTTCTTTTTATTTTCAATTTCGGATCACTTTTGCGTATGCTAGAGTTTACGCAGTTTGACCGTGTTTTCTGTGCACACTGCTACCTAGATACAAATAGCGAACGTTATAGTGGTCTTGTCATAAAAAAAATTTTTTTTTTTAATATTCAAGTTTTAATATATTTATTAACAAAAAGCCGTATTTCGTATATCTTTTCCTTTGTCTGAAAAAAAAAGCTCAAAGTTTTTGGACTTTTCCGATATATATATATGTAAACCTCCCCTTAAGGTATATTATAATTATGATAATATATCTCACATAAATTGTAAGAATATTTGTTACCAGCAATATGGTTGCCCAAATATGAACTAATTCACAATAGAAGTTTATTACCACTATTTTGAATATATTTTGTAACTTACCAAACTGTAGTTAACGCATCTGAAAGGCGGGGAAAAAATTAATTAACCATATTTCACAACTTCTAACTTGAAAGTGAAGAGATTACTCATAGTACATCAACGATACAACGTTTATAGAAGATAAGATATTGCGCATGGTTCATGGTATACGGAGCTAACTTGGCGTGGTCACGTTATTTTTAAACGAGAATATCAGGAAATGCTGACTAACGACGCGAATTAATATCTATGATGAAAATCAAAACATTTTCTATTTGTATAACATTAACAACTATCACTATTTTTATTTGAACAAAAGTATTACAATATTACCTATGAGACTAATTTTCAGATAAGAAATAACATTTATTTTTAAACTATTCGGAACGTCACGTAAATAGGGAGTTGCACATTTCTAATATTAGTTATCTATAACGTACATGATATCCGATATCTTTGTGTCGAAGATAAGGCAACAAAATGAAATCGAATATCTAGCATATGTGAATAGGCAATCCATTTAGCTATATTTGGTTCTCACCATTACCAGATATTCCACTGAATCATAGATACCTGCACAAGATGCTCCACCCACCCAGCGACAAAAAAAAATACTTACAAACACATAAAGATCGATGGTGGAAAAGAAACATTTTGCCCGCACCTCTCCTAACTAAATATCCCTTGTTCTACCAGCACTCCGCCACCCTACCCCCCTCACTCGAAAGATAATCAATCAACCCCGACGTCACCGAGGACAAATGACGTGACATTCATTAAATACTTTTTAAAAGTTCATCTCGTGCACGTCCATGGCGAACGCAGAACAATCGGTCACCGAAACATTGGGAAATTACATCTCTCGGCAACGATTGCATTTCGGAGTGATAGCGTGGCGCTTATATAACCTCAAACAAAAAAAAAAATATACACTAGCCATCAAATTAAAATTGCCAACGTTATTTTTGGGTTATTGATTCTGAATTTTTGTGTGTAGGTCGTAATAAAAGTTATTTTTATTGTATTGTACATTATATTTAATCCAGTAGACTACAATAGTAGTATAGGATACATCAAAAAATATTATGAAATACGGTTATACATTGTGATGTACTCTCTCTCTCTCTCTGGGAAAATTGTTTTATGGGTTCTACATACTATCAAAGGATATGCCTTTGGTTTCACCTAAATTGATATCAAAACAATAATAAATATTTTAATTCATGAGGAATATCCGAGGGATAACCATCTGGCCAAAATTCTGTACACCATAAATCCTTTTTGACAAATAAATCTTTATAAATCCCTACAATTTCTGTTAAATCACCAAAAATCCATATAGATGCAATTAACTCACCAATAAATCCATATAAATACAGTGTAAATCCTTATAAGAACCATTATTTCATATAAATCCCCATAAATCCGTATAAATCATCATAAATCATTATAAATTATTATGCTTATGCATAAAAAATTTACAACCTTTTTACCTATTCATTCATTCATTCATTCATTAAAGTTAGGGTGGGCACTTGAACAAGGTGCTCTTTGTACCATTCCTATTGATTCTCTTATTTCCACTCGAGCAGCTTGGTGTTCTCTATAAAGCACGTATTCCGATCACTATTTTCATCCAGTGCATCGATTTTAATATTTATTACTGCTTAGTACAAATTTATTTCCAAAGTATAAAATATATGTACTAAAATTGTCTGTTCTAATATAAAACGTAAATATTTTTGAACGAATGCGTGTAAGTATATTCTTCTTCTATTTTGCGTTCATAAAAACGCAATTGTAATACGCTTTTGCGTATCGAAAAGTGCTTCATTGTGATACGCCTTTTTTTCATTTCTATAGGTTGGCTGTATTGAATACATTATGACAGAAAGCAAAATTGACGTTTAATGCATGTAAATTGTAAATACTTTAATCAAAAATTCTATACAAATTTAGTTTACATTGTTATTGTTATGAAACGTGGAATTACTGTATACATTTACACTGACGGAACAAGTATCTTGAGCATGTATTGTTATGCCAGGCAAATTCTTCGTAACAAAGTTTTGCTGAGTTATGTTATTGGCTTTAATGGTAGACTCTTGTGATTGAGAATCATTCGATGATATAACTCTAGAATGACCAGATGTACTTGGCCCTGATAAGTTGTGCGCTACAGCCACTTTACTTTTCATAGATGTTTCGATGTAACCCTCAGCTACCGCAGATGACTTCCATCCACCATGACGTTTTATAGTCAGCAAATCACTGCCTGCGTCTGCTAAGTGTGTAGCACTAGAACGTCTGAAGCAATGTCCAGAATAAAGCTCTGAATTGGGCAATTTTAGAAAATCAGCTATTAATTTAGGCATTTTGCCAATCGTATTAATTCCAATCGGGCACGATATACAATAACCATTGCGATATGTAAGGAAGAATCTTGAATGATTAATATTTTTTGGTCGCAGGGCGACATATTTTTTAATTAAAGTAATCCATCTTTCATGCGTAATTGCAAAAACTCTTACGATATATTTTTGTTTTAGGTACTGTCACCAAAATATATCACTCTTAAATTCTAAATCATGTATGGACATATTTGTTAATTCATCTCGTCTACAGGCACCTGTGTACCCATTATTAAAACGATCTAAAAATTAAATCCATTACATAAAAAATTACTTTTGCAAATAATATCGTACCTTTATTGCTAAATACAATGCGTCCAGACCTTCTTCTAATAAATTATTAATATCTTCAATGCATAAAATTTTAGATTTCTTAGCCTCGTATCCCTCAGAGAATCGTTTTAAATAGGCTTGTAATTTAATATATTTTGATATGTCTGTATTTTTATAAATGGAAAAGCAAGAACGAAGCATGGAATACATAGACCATAAGGTAGAAGATTTCTTATTTTTACCTTGTAATTCAAAATATGCCAATAAAATGTTTTCAGATATTGGTTGACATTATTCTGCACAGCCCATAGTTCAAATTGATGGTAGCATTTATCATATGCTGCTTTTGATTTTTTCGGTAATAAATTTATGACGGCGTTATCCGCAATTTCACGCAGTTGTGGTGGCGTGCAAGATAAATTTGTCTCAGAATCACTCATTTTTTACAGTTTACAGAGACTATATTATGAAATATATTGTTTAAACAATTTAAATAGCCGAATTTGAATTTTGAATTCGTCAAATGTCAATCGTATGTCAATGTGACCAACTTCATATAAAAATAAAACTCAACATTTTTAATGAGATTTTTATTAAGTATTTATTATCAATTTATAATGCAAAATAGAAAAAATAGTATAAAGGACTCGTTCAATAAGGCTTTTTGTCGCACTCGTTCATTAGAAAACTCGCCTGCGTCTCGTTCTTCAAACTTGAACTCGTGGACAAAACAAATGCTTATGAAACTCGTACTTTAATGTACTATTACAAATCGCTCAATGCACGTGCGCGTTATACCTAAGTAATTCGGAGTGGTCTGATCGGTGTGATATTTTCAATTGTAGAGGTGGTAGAGTGGATCAGTGGAGGTTAGATACAACGATTAACTATAAGAAAGATAGGAAACTTGACAAACCATACGATCTAGATTGCACCATCTATTGCCGTCGCATAAAACTAGCATTACCTAACCACTCATGGCGGGAAATTCGATTATAGGGCGTGTTACCCGGTGTTACTCATTTTGAAATTCTTTTTTAAATAAAGTAACTTCATTTTTTAAAGGCTGTTTTAATTGCAGACATTTAAAATACACAGAAATAAACTAAAAGTAGCACTAATATCAAATATAAACAAAACATATAACGATATTTAACTAAACAAAATAGCACAAAAGTATCCAATACTGTAAAACTATGTACACAAAACTTATATGAAATAAAAAACGGAATGAAATTGTTCAGAGAACGCTTACATAAAACACCAAACACACGTTAAACGTTAAGTAGGGTAAATACACCAAAAACAAACTTCGGGAATTCAAAGGAAAACAGAATAAGTAGCTTGCAACAATCGTCAACAACTATACGCCACAACTCGCCATGTCAAACGATCACGGATCCACACCAAGATAAGATATAGATTTCTACTATGACACATACTGATTATTTCTAATGCGGCGCGCAATGTTAAGTTTCCATCCCCTGGTTAGATAGTTATTAGTTGTTAGAGGTGTACATCAAGACGTTGGCGTTGCACCAAGTAGAGGTGAGGTAATATTATTGTTTTAATTTTATAAATGTGCAATTTTACATTCTCACATTGTATGAATTAGAGTAATTCATTTGCTTTATCAACATTAGTAGCATATTTGTAGTTTATAGGTTATGTTTTATTTTAATATTAGAGTTAAAACAAGCACAGAGATACAAAAGTAGATTCATTAGGTTATATATACAATTATTAGTGAGCTATTCAAGTATATTGCACAGTTTTATCTTAGGAAATCTTAACAACAACAAAAGTAATAGCTAGTATCCAACTACAACGGATATTCCAGAAATTCTTGAAAGCTGGGGCATGGAAGAGTTGATAAGCGTATTTTTGGGTATGTGTACTTGTTTTAATTCATTGTATGTTTTATTTTTGGATAGATGTATCAAAGATCTACATGTATCGGCTTGTTTGATCGAATAAGTCACTTGGTAAAGATATAACCATTCATGCAAAAATGGTGGTTAATATTAGTATAAAAATGTCTGGTAATTTTAGGTAACGCATCGGTTTGACGACGTCAGTAATAATTAAATCCACCGACATCTTCAATATCCCTTAAAATTTACATATTTGTTGTTGGCCTGAACAACCAATAAAGAAACCCCCAAATTTACAAAAATCACATTTATTTTTTAGCTCATAATTGCCAATGTCGTTGAAAAATGGCGGATAAGAATTTCAGCTAATTTTAGGTGGCGCAACGACATTAATAATTATATTCACTAACATCTTCAATAAACGAACGCGTATAGATTTTTGTGTATCTTACATTACCTCTTGCAAAGATAGCAATACGTTTATTTTGCCTTAGTTATTTGCATACTGGATTAACATTATTGTTATGAACATTTCTGAAAAAATGTTTTCTTGTTTTAATAAACTTTATACTTATCCAGATCCACTCTCTATGTATACTTCATTTACTATAACAGACGAGGTACGTCATTACTTGCAAATTCGGGCCATGCAATACCATATTATTAAAATAACTAACTAACTATAACTTATTCTATTCAATTAAAGATACTATATTGGTGCCACTGCTTTTCAAATTGCATGCTGTCACATCTTCCCAATGTATTCCCACCAATTAGTTATTGCTGTCAACTGTCAAAGGGTTATATTTCTGCATCTGCAGTAAAGTGTGGGAATTTGCGTTTATACTTGGTATATATTTATTCAAAATAAGTAGTTATTACAACTAAACCATATAGAAAACCATTGTGTAAACAATCGAAGGAGTTAATAGTTTCGTTAATCGTGTATTTTTAATGTCATATTCTTTACAGTATTCGTTTTTAGAGAGTAACGAGTGTTCTAGAACACTTCATGTCGCAAACATAAAGCAATTTCATCCATGAGTAAACAGGAAATTACATCCACTAAAGCCAAAACGAAAATGCATACGAACATAAATGTTGTAAAAATTGATTATTCTACTCATCGTCAATGTGCTATTGGAAACACAATTTAATGACAAGTACGAAAACAGTGAGTATATACAAACATGTTTACAGAAGTGGTTCTTCACATACATTTTTCAGACTAAACATAACACATTAAACATTATGAACAGTGCCTTAAAGAAAAAGACATTTCTATGGTTAAAACAATATGTTGTGCGGTAGATATTACTTTGTTTTCAAAGAAAAGGAAGTTTGTGACAAAAACGATGGATGAAATATGGCAAGATCGGAGGATGCAAAACAATACATAAAGCGGATTGAATTAAATTAGTCAGGGAAATTTGAACCGTACTTAGTGTACGACATATTGGAAACGAAAATTCAGAAGTAGTAAATTCAGAGAAACTTGTTTGGAATGAGAAAAAACTGCACACTAATCGTTACTATGAATTACTTAAATGATAATGGTCCCGATCAAATTTATTGTACTCACTTGTGCTTTTTTGTTATTTCTTTCCCAACGCTATCATGATTACATACTTTAAATCCTGATTTTCAAAAAGAATCATCACTAATATTAACAGTAAATGTTATTTTTAAGAGTTTGTTTATTCACTTGTCAATAGTGCTTGACAGTTAAATAACCTAACGGTTTGGTTACGTTTTGAGGAACAGAAAAATTGCAACACGGTCGTGACGTCATAGCAACCTGACTCACGTAGTACCTCGTCTGTTATAATAAATGAACTATAACATATGAGCAAGTTGCTTGGAGGAAATCATCATCTAGGAAATATTTAAAAATAAAATTTTTGGTCTGATTTTCGAAAACTTTCAGATAAAGAAACCACGCTTTTCATTTAAAAATATGAGGGCATTTGATTCAGGAGCGGATTTATTTCAGTTAAAAAATCATTTCCTTTGTTACAGATATTTTTTTCATTGAAAAACTTAAAATCTTAAAGCGAAATAATTACATTTGTTGTTTTAATATTTTAATTGCTAACAATTTCTTTGATTCAAAGATACCAATTTTGTTATTTTAAATATCAAGTTTTGTTGATATCAGTGCTTAATGCTTTTTTGAGTTAAAGAAATAATATCAAAAAAAAATCTTTGGTTGAAAGCAATACGTCTTTGCTCGTATTGAAAAATACTATTTCTTTCAGTCAATGCAGGCTTCTTTGAATCAACAATTCTTTTTTTTCAGTGTACAGATATGTCGTATAAGTAAATATCGCTTCAAAGTTGGTAATTGTAGTAAAAATCACGTAACATTCACTATAATGAAGTAGTTGTGTCTATAGCAGTGGTAAACACAGCAAAATGTGCTACTTGGGTATAGCCGTTATTGCCTCCAACTCGTACAGAATTTGAAATATCTCGAAGTCTAGTTACCCTGGGAGACTCGCGAAGTGATTGAAGCTCGAGTTGTGGTTTACGAAGCTCGGGCGAATAAAAACAGGTTATACGCATACCCTCAACGCTGAAGACTGTGTCAGTCGGTTTGAAATAAAACAAACAGTCGGGGAACAGGCACAAGCCCTTCAATTCTCCCCTGTCTTGGGGCGGCCAATTTAATTACCCTCGCGCAAGTTAAACAAGACGTCCTAATGAAGTAGGTCGGCCCGCGCGAATGGGGTGTTTTTTCTGTCGCATAATTAAATGTAGTCAAGGTTAATGGTACGGATCGCGGCAATAAAAATAAGAATTAAAAAAAAAAAGTCGGAGGAAAATTGGTGGGGGACGCAATTTGCTCAGGTTTTATTGCTCTTTCCTTTTTGTCCGCGAATTTAATTCTTTTTTTGTCTGGATTGCTCATTTCGATTTTGGTAAATGTGGTTGAATTAAATAAAAAAGAAATTCTTGGTGAAATGGAGTTGAGTTGTGGAGCTTTATTACACTGGTAGATAGCAAAATTATCTCTCTCAAAAAGAGAGTGTTTATGCACTGTAACGTTTTCGGGTCTACATACTCGGACATTCTGTTCGTCTTCTACTGCAGAAACTTCACCAGTAATATCATCGCTATTCTACCAATTTAGAGTTCATTACAGCGGCAGCATAAACTGTACAGTGCGTCCCATCGAAGACTGGGTCATTGATTACAGCTCTATTTTTGATTCTAGAAAAAAGTGTCTTATATAAAAGTTTTATAGCATTCCATGCTGCATAACCTAAAAATCTTTCTGATTATACAGGATGCTCCAAAAGTAGGAAGACGCATGCTTACTCCGTTATTTGAAATAGTGTAACGGCCATTTTTGTTATTTTGCCACGCCGTGCTGTACATATTTATTGTTCTCAATACTTGTAGTACTCATCAGTATTTATTAGCTACCTAAAAGAAATTTTAATAGTGTTAATTATTTAAAAATTTAATTTAGTCATTTGCAAATTTTTGTTAGTAAATCAAGCCACACCATTTATGTACTTTTATGGTACATCTTCAGTATTATTCAATTTAACCCATAACAACGTGACGTGCCAATTGGTACCTATATTATTTGTATTTTATTATAATTTAAACGCTTTAGATGGTTATACATTTTGGCAGGGGGATAGCAGCTGTTTTCGCGTTGCCGTGTGAAATCTGAAAGAATAACGAACATTAGTACTTTCATTACAATAATATAGAGCCAATACTTATCTTTCTTTATTTTTGTATTTAAATTTAATCTTACTCTGTTACTATTGCCGATGTACGTCAACTCATTGCACATGATTGTCAAATTGTAATTTTCACTTTTACTAATTATTTTTGAAATCCATTTCGTTGTTTTTCAAATATTTTGAATATTTTAGCATTTATATATTTAAACATATATTATTAAACTTTATTTTGAAACAAAATTCTTTGTTCGTTGTTTTGCTGAATCCTGCTTCTCGCTGTTGGCCACAGCTGGGCGCCCCTTTAGAAAAACCAAACAAATAACGAACGCCAACGCTCTTGCTCAAGGTCACGAGCGGGCGGAACCATCACACCGATATGTGCTGACTATCTGCAGTTCGAGTGTTGCAATAGAATACCCTATATATTATTCCATTTTTACATTCTACGGAGAAAAATAACATCACTTCATATAAGCTGCTATATGTCTATCTGCAATGACAACGGTGCAACTTTGGTTCGACAACCATTCTTCCACCCAACTTGAGATATATAAAAATATGCTTAAAACTAAACTTTAAAGGCTAGGCCACTATCTATAGTGGTTGCATTATATTGTAGAATAGTTCGGAAAAACGGGTTTATATAACTATAAGAAATATTTAATTATCGATTTTTGCATAAGATACTTAAAGGAATATAATTTTATTGTAGCACCTTGGATTATGATTAACTTAAAACACAATTATACAATATATAAAAAGTAACAATGTTAATGGGCGTCGTACAAACGTGTAGAAAAAATTTCTATACCGTTTTGCAACCATGAAATATAAAATTAAAAAGAAGATACCTAGAAAACGAGTTATTTCAATAAACGATATAATGGTCAGGTATACGTGGTGCCATCTGTGCGATACGTTAGGTGATGTTATATGTTTTGATGGATTCTAGATTTTCTATTACTCAGTAGTGGTAAGAGAAAAGATAAAAAGAATTGAAAAGGTAGTAAAAAAGAACTTTTAAATATATGCTCAAAACGGTTTTAGCCAAAAATCGTCCGAAATAAGAGGCTACTGGATATTAATAGTTTTGTATTCGCGTCGTATTTGTGAAAATTTAAAATGAAATAACTACATTTGAAATATACCTTCATTAAACTCAACACCAAATAATATCCTTAATAGGGAACCAGGAGGAAAAGTGACATTAATAGCGGGACGCAAGTATACAACGTACTAACAGATAAGGACACCTCAAGGCCATCCCATTAAGTCTCTTATTTCCACTCGAGCAGCTTGGTGTTTCTAAAAGCAGTATCTGCCATGAAACTTGAGACCTCGGGGCTCCAATAGATCTCTCCAAATATTCTGCCTGAGTACCTTCAATTCCTCACATGTCAGATTAATGTAATTACAAGTAATCGTTTCCTCCTGTAGTTCGTATCTTTGCACCAAGGTTCGATTACTCGGTCGTGTGGTAAAGATGTTTTTTCAGGGACAGTTCATTACAAACCCAATAAGGTTCAGTTTTCTTGCTGCGCTAAATAGTTATCAGAGATTAGCATCCGCATTCCCATTGGCGCTTGGTATGGGTTGACTTCAGTCGAGCTCCATTTCTTGTACTTCTTTATCTTACGAGTCAGATATCTCTCTTGCGGAATCCCTTAGTAATCCCACTAGGGCTCTGGACCATGAAGTGTCTTTTAGAACCCTCCTGGCTGTTCGTCAGCTATGCATTGCCTTTATATCTCATATCCCGCACCTAATCAAGACCGTGAGTCTCGTCCCAGTGCATGAGAGATGTTTCAATCTCTACTAGTTTTGACTAGTTGGGGTTCGGACTGCCTTGATGACAGCTGGCTGCATCATTTATGAATTTTCCTCCATGTACCCCTTTTGCAATCCATTCTGCACAGGCCGCAAGGGCAAATACTCTTCCTGGAAGACCGTTGTATGCTTCCCCAGGCTTAGGGATATCCTTTGATTAGGACTGGGCCACAAATACCGTCTCCTGTGCCCTGGCTGGATTTGAATCCGTCCGTAAACAAGTTATCAATAGCAGTGATCTCACTACGTGCCTGGTGTCTGTTTGGTATGGATATTTTCACCTTTTCAGTGAAGATAATTTCGGGTGCCATGCTGTCCGTCCAGAATCGTGCCCATAGTATAAATGTGCCCTCCCACCATAAAGTTGGGATGCCACAGGTTGTTGGCTTTCAGTTCAATCTAAGGATCGCATTCATTGCCCCAGCTCTCACATAAAGCTCCAGCGGGGGAAGCCCACAATGGTCTCCATAGAAGCGGCCCCTGTGCTGCTAATTGCACCAGTGACATACTTAGCTTGATATAACAGTAAAATTTAAATCGATATAATTATACACAAGATCCACTATAGTTCTAAACATTTACTTGACTTAGCCTAAAGTAACCTAATTTTTTTAAATAGTAAACTATATTTTTGCTTATGCTGAATTAACTTAAGCAAAGCCTTTTCAATTCATGCTAAACATTTGTGATGACTCGTGCAGGATATTGTAGATAATTATTTTGAAATGAATCCAATGAATTTTCCATTAATTTTCAAGTTAGTTTAGTATAATAAACGTGATATAGCATACATCGGCATCAGATGATAAAATACAAAACCAATTATACGTATTTTTTTTTTTTGAGAGAAGAAGATAGAAAGAAATTTAATGTCATTCGTCTATGATTAGCAAAACCCATAACATATGGTAATTTAATTACCTAAGTCCTACAAACAAACCATTATATTTAATTAATAATAATTAAACCTTAAGGTTATCAAAAAAATAATTTGTTTTATGTAATACGTTTCCCATAATTTCTTTTCTTTCTGGGGCTACCTAAAGACACTTGTGTACAAGAAAGAGCTATCCACATACGAAAACAGGAATAATAGAATGAAGGAGGCATTTCCATCCATTTCGTAGACTTGTTGAAAAAACTACCTCAAAATTTGCAAAGGAGGATAGAAACATGCTTAACAGAAAGCAGATATTATTATAATCTTGAACATCTGCTATAAATTTTGATAATTAAAGACGATTGCTATGTGTAAATAGTTTTAACTAAGGATGTATTTTGTTGTGGTTTAATATTTGTCTTTTATTTATAATAAAAAATCACTTCCTGAAAGTACTTGGGATCATTAATAACGCAATTCATCAGTGCTTGTCTACAATCTCTAGACCGGCCGACCCAAAAACAATTTTCTAAATAAATTTGGGCAGTCGTCCATACAGCTTGCTAATAAATTACATAATCCGCATTTTCCCTCTCGCAATTATCCGGCACTCCTCCCATGATTTTTGCCGGAACCTGTCAGAAAGTCTGAGCGTACGCCAAGTAATTTATGTCCTTTAATAAAATTTAAACCTGGCCGACTCTAGATTTTATTAAAGTATCCTAAGTAATTAACGTGGGCCAGGTCTATGGCACTGGGGACCTCCGTCCTGGTAGAATACAGTTATTTATTTATTTATTTAGGCCAGGCACTGCTGTCCCTCTAGGACGTAAAACCTAATGCGATTTCACCGACGTTTTGTTTCGTCACAGCAGGAGCAGAGGCGCTGTAACTTAATAAAGTGTAGAAGCAAAATGGAACCGGAGATACGGCGATGTTTCAAGTCGCAACCTGGTCATTCCTCCATCTAAGAAAGGAAGGAAAAGAGGACTGGTTCTCCCGGGTGACTTCGATCCGGTTTATTATATATATTTTCGTCTTGATCTGTCTGTCGTCTCTTCCGGAGTGAAAATTTAATTTCCAAACGAGGGTAGGTATTTCGTTTTTGAGGCTGGTGTATCTCGTTACCTGTTGTCCTATTTAACTTGAAAGGGGAATGGGTTGCGGGAGGTTCTCATACATTTACACCTATATGACACAACGCAAATATGGTGTTTTTAATTGAAACAAGATGTATGCCATATGATTATTTGGTGTACCACTAGGATCGTCGCTTGCTCCATGGTTCTTTCTAAAAGAAAATAATTGTCAAATTGCCAAATTCTTTAACGATTATTTCAGAGGGACTGCTACTCACAAGCATGTGGATTCCGAGTATAATGTACTAGTTAATAGTAGTCTATATTTGTTTCATCTACTGACTCTGACGAGATTCGCAGTGTTATTATTGGTATTCCGATTAAAATATCTGCGGGTATTAATGAAATTTCCGCAGGCATCATTAGATATGTCGCAGACTATATTAAACATCCGTTAGTTTATTTAGTCAACTTGTGGTTTATAGAAGGCGCATTTCCGTCACCTCTTACATTAGTGAAAGTATGTCCCATTTATAAAAAAAGGTAATAGACAAGATATTAGTAATTATCGACCCATATCAGTTTTATCCGTTTTTTCTAAAATATTTGAAAAAGTAGTGTTCATACTGCTGTGTATTAATTGTAGTAAATGAAAAATGCAAAATGAATTTAAAATGAAAAAGAAAAATAAATTTGGCTAGTTCGACGGAAAAGATTTTAAATGACCAAAGAACTATTAATCTCAGAGTTACCCTCGCGAATTAAAACTTTAATCTAACCACGAAAAGTAAATTGTGAGCAAATGAAATCAGACTTTCTTAATTACATGAAAATTTAAAAAGTTAAGTAAATAAATAAAGAACAGAATTTTTAACCCAGTGACGCTAACAAACAATCAATTTATTTTTACACAACGGGTTAAATTACAAACGTGCAGAAAAAAACCCTGAACTTCTTGGTTCTGGTCTAAAATAAAAACTGCACTTGACTCTAATTTAAAATAGGACAATGCTAAAGTTTTATTTGTTCAGGAAGACTATTCAATATCTTAGAACTTCTATTCACGTGGTTTCACAAATTAAAATAATCTAAGTCTGGACAAATGCAAGAAAATGATAGAAATGAAAAAGCTAAATGAAAGAACAATGCTTCTACTCACCCAAACGAGGTGCTTGAAAAATAAATATGATGCAGCAAAAATGGATTAACAGAAAAATTAACTCTTTAAAAATTAAACGAGAGAAAAAACCAAATAAATCTTCCTAAACAAAAAAAAAATAATAATTGATCTTATATCTATAAAGTGCACACTTTAATATATTAACAATTATTCCAATAAAAATTCCTTGATTGACTAAATAATTACAGAAGAAATTATTAAAGAATTATAAAATGGCAACAATTATACACAAAAATACGTCTACTCACGTCAATAGTCGAACAAGGAAGTCTTTAACAAATTTCTACAATTGTTTTTCTTACAAAAACCCCTCACTTAAAATTCGTACAACGCAGACGTATAACATTTCAACGACAATATTAAATAGAATACGCATTAGATCAGCACAAACGAACAATATACATTTGAATGATTGGATTAAATAAAAAATCTTAACACAACATAACTAAAATCATACAATGAACTCTTAAACTAAATTTAAACAAAACAAAACTAAATTATGAAAATTCTCGGGAAATTGAAAATCAGTGACAAAGCCAACAAATCATAATATGCAACTTAAAACACACTCAGCAATAAATGGGTTGTATAAACCACAGCAATACGTTTAAATAATTATTTTCAAAAATTTTCACTCTTTGCGAAATGTCAGTTTGGCTACTTAAAAACAAAATCAATCAACGAAGCATTATTTCCTGGTCATACAAAAAATTTTTGATCACTTAGATAATAAAATTTAGGAATAGGCTCTTTATGTTTGATCTATTCAAGGTATTGATTCAATGAATCATTCCAATTTTATAAAGAAACTTTCAACAATATGGGGTTAGAGGACCATGTCTTGGATGAATCAAATCATATTTGGAGGATCGTTCACAGAGCGTTGTGATAATACTGATAATATAGAACTATAATACCAGCTTTTCGGAGAATCAAGTGACTAATGTAGGAGTTCCGCAAGGTTCAATGTTAGGTCCCTTGCTTTTTGTAGTATTTGTGAACGACCTTAATTTAAACGTCATTGCGGGGGTATTTTAACCCTCAATGTAGCCAAAACAAAATTAATTGCTTTTAATAATTCATGCCTTAGCATCCCCCAACAGCTTTCGCCAATTACAGGGGACATCGGCGGTCCCGAGTTATTATTATGCCTGCGCCCGTGGAGCGACTTAAGATGTTCGTCTCTCAGCATTTGCCAAGGTGTAAGGGAAACCACGAAAATCTCACTCTGAGAGCAGTCCGTCGGGTGCTGCCGTAGCGTGCAAGCCACTTCACCATCAGCCGGGCTTTTGGCTGTCATAAACGAAATAACACCTCAGTCCTGGTTCGTATCAATGAAACACTGTGCCTAAATATACCACAGCTACATTTTTAGGGTGTGTTGTAGATAAAAACCTATTTTGGGAGCACCATATCGAGCATGTTTGTAAATCGGTGCTCGCATCAATATTTGCGATTATTGTGTTAAAACAAAATGTACGACTGAATTAATAATAACTTATTATAAGGCATCAGAGGTTCGGTATAATTTTCTGGAATCGATCTACAAAATTTAAGAGGTTGTTTACCATACAGGAAAGAGTTCTTCGTGCAATATACCACCTTAAGAGTCGGGAATCATGTAGAGAGAATTTCATTTGTGGTGGTATTCTAACGCTAGCTTGCCTGTATATATACGAATGAGCTGTGTATACTTGTAAAAATATAACCGATTTTGCTGCAAATAGTGAGTTTACTTCTATTTGCAGTACCGATCTCTGCATCTCTAAATATATTCTTTTTTCCAAGGTTAAAATTTTTAATGACTTATGCAACCGTCTTGGTATTTCCCCTCTTGTTCCTATAATAATAGGTACTACGGTCACTCTATTCATGGCCCACATGGTTTTGATTGCCTCTGCCAATGGTAAATATTTATTTATTTTTTCTCGATATGTTTTATCGGTGTTGGATACTAGGGGGACTGCAATATCAATAATATATGCCACTTTTTCTTTCTTAAGGGTTAAAATTATATCCGGGATGTTATCGGTCGGTCAGTGATGATTTTTCTGTTCCAATATAACCGATATATCCTTATCATCACACATACGGCATTTGATGTTCTCCATGTTAATTCCAAGGATTCTTTTTTTGTAGGCCTTCGTCGCTGTTACCTGATCTTGGATATAAGCTATACAGGGTATTCCACGCAACTGGTTCATTAAAAGTTTATGATGTTCTATTATTTACTTATATTTGAGATTTTGGCACCAGTATCTGTTCGATTGGAACAGATACTGGTGCCATATTTGACATATTTTCAAATGCAGAAAACTCATTTTTTTTTTAAATAGAACACCCTGTATTTTAATTCGGAATTAGAAGGTAAATATCATCCCCTATCACTTTATATGAGCATTCCCTATACCTATCTTTAAATGTTTATAGCTGGCTCTGAAATGGATTCATGTATTAATTTTTAATAACCATACAAGAATGTCTGTACGAATAGTCATTTCTATTAATATTGCGTTGTACGAAAGTGTATGATATACATAAACACTTATGGTTAGTCAATGAATTTGACATTAATTCCATTCAGAGCCAGCTACAAACACGCAAAGATAGGGCTACTTAGTCTGTTTAACAAAAAGTCGACCCCCCCATAATATCTAAAATCTAATTGAAGACTGGTATAGGGAATGGCTCATAGAAAGCGATAGGGATGATATTTACTTCCTAATTCCGAATTAAAATACAGGGTGTTCATTAAAAAAAAAATGAGTTTTCTGCATTTGAAAATATGTCACTTTGTTCCTCTGTTTTCAACACCCTGTATGTTAGAATGTAAAGTGTGCTTACGGTTTCTTAGAGGTATACCTACATTCATAACATAGCAAATTTGGAGTTTCTTCTACTGTATTAACCGAGATATTAATTTCTCAATGATGCAATGATTATGACTAAAAAAAAAAAGAAAAACCTTAAATTAACTCAAAACGGCAACATGTAGCTATAGGAATAGCTAATGAAAACTGACGTATTTATAGTTGTAGAATCCAAAAATGAATAAAAAATTAATCATTCTATTTAAATAAAAAGTTGACATCCATTTCCGGTCAACCGAAGCGATATTTTGGTTAAGTATTTTACCTTTATAGTTCCAATCGAACAGATAATGGTGCCAAAATCTCAAATATAAGTGAATAATAGAACACCATAAACATTTAATGAACCAGTTACGTGGAATACCCTGTATATCCTTCACTTTCAACAAATAAGTTGCCTGTCTGTAGCCGTGCTTGTGAAGCCATTGTGTCGATGTCTGGCTTTTCAATTGGCTGTAAATTTTGCCATGTAACGACTTATTTTTCCATTTTGCTCGTAGTTCTTTGAGATTGTGAATTTTCGTAGAGGGGTCGTATATATCTGCCAATGGCAACGGTGTAATTTCCTTATCACTTTATACAAAAGCTTGGTGTATTTTACTGGTGTTTGCTTTCTTTATAAAATAATCTCTTAAATTTTTTATTTGTACAAAGTGTTGAGAATAAGCACTTATTATTATTAGTATCCTTATTATTATTAATATTGGTCAGAATTAAATAATAAAACTGTATGATTGAAAAGAAGTTCGAATCCTGTGCAATCGGACTAAAACATCTGAAAAATCTACGAAAAATCTATTTCTACAACTCACATCGTATTAATGTTCCTATGCAACATTAACTCAACGTTTTCTTTAGACATAGACATTAACATAATATTATGGTAGAAGATGACCTCAATGGTTTGTTGAAACGTTGTGATGAAATGTTTCGTGGGTAGGACATAGGCGCTGTGTTAACTATTACCGGTTCTATAAAAAAGAGTTACATTGCAATGTTTCCAATCACTTTAGAATGTTATTGAAACGTTATTGTAATATAATTTTGCCCAGTGAGTATGAACGTGCATTTATGCGTTACTTTCAAAATCAGGCCTACAGGTCACCGACATTTTCCATACGAACCTCCAAAATAAAATCCATAAATCTTTCATATTCTTAACGCCATTCTCGTGAAACACGAGAAAATACATATTTAAAAGCGTGCGAATCCGAACTTTCCCCCCAAAAAAAAAATCTCACGAAACCGTAAATATATAAAACACCGGATTTCCGTTTGACATTCCGTTGTTACCCATTTTCGCGAAAACCGAAAAATTCCCCCCATGTCGTCGTTATTGGATTAGGAGATACTTCCCTTTCGCTAGGGGATTATTGTTTACGCAGTTCTGACAGTCCCTATATAAGCGTACGGATTTTTCTTCCCCCCCTCCCTTGCATTTCCGTACGTCTCTTTGAAAGAACATGGCGGTAACTTTCAGATTCGTCTCGATTAAATTTAAGAACCGCACAGACCACCTCACCGTTCCACTTTCCGGGTGTCTGAGACGTTATAGATTTCATACATTATTCCGGGCTCGCAACTTCGCCCTCTTAGAATCCTCCCCTCACCTCCCTCTTCCGCGCGCGGTTATAGCCGTGGAAGCGAACGGAGGAAAAAGCGAAAATGGAAAGGTGAAACGTTCTCGGGAAAGTTTGGGGGGGGGGGGGAAAACGCCCCACCGAAACGATTTATGCCGGAGACGATGTCTCAGGACGTCACGGCGCCGATGTTAGAAGTTTCGCTGGTGGTATTAAGCCGCCTCGTCGATAAATATAAGGAAGCGTTTGCATAATTTAACGGGGAAAGAGGTTAAATAAATATTTCAGCCGGGCGCGTCTGCCGAAAGTTGTTCGTTACACGTATGAGACATCTGCGACTAGAGCGTCGTCTAGGAACAAGAGCGTGTATCGCGTAATATCTTAGAAGCATTATTATGAGAGTTTGCCGTATGAAAAGCGTTCAGCTGCCGTTTCATTAAGATATAAAATATTAAGACCACGGCGCAAAATTAACGTCGTGTCTGCATGTTGACTTAATTATTTTATGATTAAAGAGCGAGTACAATAGTCCAAAGGCGCAGAAATAAGCTTCACCGCCAGCAAATGAGTAGCAGATCGATGCACAAATGCTTCATTAATATCATTTATAATTATTATTTTTTTTTTGAATAATTACTGTAAAAATGGTTCTTTTTTATGTTAGAGTGGGCACCCATAGTTCAGGCACTTGAGCTAGGTGCTCATTGTGCGTCCCTATTAAATCTCTTATTTCCACTCGAGCAGCTTGGGTGTTCTCTATAAAGCCCAGTATCTTGCCCAGTGGGTACTTGAGGACCTTCGAGGGCTCCAATAGATCTTTCCTGAAATATTTCTGCCTGACTACCTTCAATTCCTCACATGTGCAGATTATGTATTTATGTAAAAATGGGTTTAAAATTCTTGCAGTCTCTAACTGAAGACATAACCCATAACTCAAATCTTTCTACCACGTCCAGTTTTAGAGTTATGATCATACTCTCCTAGCAGAGAAAATATACTGAGTGATATTAGAAGTGTTAAATCCAGAAAGAATAGTTTATTCCACTTGTTTTCTTTTTAGCATCAGAAATCAGAATGACTATATTTAAAGCAGGCTCTGGTAAGAATGTAAACTTTTTATCTTTGATAGCTTTTTTTGCGAAAAAATTATTTCATAATTTTTGTGAAGAAACCTGCTTATGGAAGCTGACTAGTACAGGTGTAGAAGTACTAGGTGTAGAATTGCTGCCTATCGAGATGATGACGTCCTATCGCAAAACTGGCCACTGTGTTAATTGTATTGCAATGTCGGTGATTAGATTAGATTAGATTAGATTAGGATAGGGGTGGCCTATCGACCTGTTTCACCGCGACCTTTTCAGATCTATTGTGATCCCCTTTTCCTAGAGGCGCTCTCTAATTTTGCCCTCTTGATTAGGCCTATCATCTTGTGAGAGCGGCTTCTTTATGTTAGCTACTAGCTGTGGGGTTCTCCCCCCATTATTAGAAACCTTGTCCTCGCCAGGCCTTCACATTGGCACAGCACATGAACTGGTGTTTCTTTCTCCCTCTTGCAGATCTGCAGGTTGCATCATCTGCCAGGCCTATGTTATACATATGCCTATTCAGTCTACAGTGACCAGTCAGCAGACCTACTATCATTTTGACAGTCTTCCTGTCTTTATTCAGTAGATCTCTCGTGAGTTCAGGCCTCTGCTCCTTTAGGAACTCTTTGCCTGCCATTGTCCCGGTGATTTATGCCACCTCTCTGGACTGGATTGTATATCCATTCATTGATGGATTTTTTTGATTTGCGATTTGGTAGTGCCGAAAGAGGGTCGGCTCCAACGAATGGCCTTGACGAACTCGGCTGGCCAGCTC
Organism: Protaetia brevitarsis; assembly: GCA_004143645.1. Classification (NCBI taxonomy): domain Eukaryota; kingdom Metazoa; phylum Arthropoda; class Insecta; order Coleoptera; family Scarabaeidae; genus Protaetia; species Protaetia brevitarsis. Next base: position 245,867 of record RXPK01001205.1, read on the forward strand.
GTCCGCCGCCTCATTTCCTCTCACGCCCCGAGTGGCTAGGGACCCAGGCTAGGCGTACTTTCCTTGGGTGCCCACCTCATTTAGGGCGCTTACACAGTCCCAAATCAGCTTAGAGTCCACGCTTGAGGAGCTAATCGCTTTAAGTGTGGACTGGCTGTCGGAGAAGATAAGCGACGCTTTTACCCGGGCGTACATCTTTTATCTCTCTGACACAGTGGTGAATTGCAGCAACCTCCGCTTGGAACACAGTCGTGTCTTTGCTGAAGCTTACCGAAAGAGCCTTTTTAGGTTTCTTAGTGTATATTCCCGCTCCGACGCCGTAATCCGTTTAGACCCGTCAGCTAAACCAGTTTGAGTCCGCTCTTACCGGGCACATCCTCCCAGTCCTTCTATCTGGTATTATAACCTGATATTTTCTTATCTTAGGTTAGGGGTTCGAACCATGGCATCACATGGCATTCCTAAAATAGGTGCCTCCTTGAGTTCGTCTAGCAGTTTTTTATAGTCAGCCCGTGCGATTTACTTATCGGTACTTGACTATGTAAGAGTCTATGTACTGTGGACCTGGCGGCTCCTTGTACAAAATATGTATTGGTGGCAAGGTCAGAATTACTTCTATCGGCGGCGGTAGGGTCGATCTCAACGCCCCCGTGGCGCACAGGCACGCTAACTCTGCACGCCACCCAACGCTTGGCCGCCCGCCTGCCGCGCCTTTGGCCACATGCTACTGCTCCATACGTTAACATGGGTCTGATTACCCTTGTGACAACCACATGAGTCATCTTGGGCTAAGGCCCCATTCTTTCCACAAGCCTCCTGCACCCTGCCCAGGGCGATGGTGGCTTTGCTAGTCAATTTTTGATATGTGAATTCCATGTGTGCCTTTGATCAAACATACTCCACGGTATTTCGCTCTTTGACGTATGGAATTCGCTCAACCTCCTATCACTAGTGCTGTAAGCCTTCTAGCGGTCTTTTTCTGTAAACGTGACAGCCTGTGTTTTTTGAGCATTGACTGATAGTCGCTCTTGTGTACACCATTTGTCAACCGTGTTGAGAGCGGTTTGCATACGCTCCACCAGAAACTTTGGAAACCGCCCTCTGACGACTATTGTAAGGTCGTCAGCATATCCAAGGCAATGGAATCCTTACCGGTCAGCTTCCGGATTAGGGTCGTCTACCAGGGTAGCCACAGCAAAGGAGAAAGAACTCCACCCTGCGGCATCCCTCCGCCTCGTCAATGGTAGCTCACATTGTGGATGTGATTATCCTTCTTTCCAGGCTGGCTTACCCAATGTCGGTGATGCT